>JANHGB010051296.1:3822-29647 GCA_026283785.1 Coracopsis vasa
TGACATGGTTTAGTGTGAGGTGTCCCTGCCCATGGCAGGGGGGTTGGAACTTGATGATCTTAAGGTCCTTTCTAACCGTAACTATTCTATGATTCTGTGTCTTCATTTTTTTTCATATTAGGCAATAATTTTCAGATCTCAAAAAAAAAGATTATGGGGGATGGGGAAAGAAAATCACTTAATAGGTTAACTGTTGCTGCTGTTTCTATTTTTTTTAAGGATTCCAGGGACAGGTCATGTCTGTGTACACTGGAATGTGGAATAAATAGCCTTCATTCAGCCTGAATGAGACCTCATTGCTGCAAGAGTTAACTTAATCCACCAGAATTAAAAAAACTACTTTGTAGCACTCATTAGCCTGGTATGCTGTTAAATGGGTTGTCTGTTGCTGTATCAGACAACCTGTGCAGCTGGAACTTGTCACAGCCTGATCTGTTTTAATTTAAAGCTCGGTTATTACATGCAATGAGAAGTTTCTGAACTTTTGTTTTGGTCATAATAGAAGTCTCTTGTTCTGTATATATCTTCACGTTTAATAAGGCTGTAAGCATTCTGATCTCTTAACTTGCACTTTCTTGCT
Organism: Coracopsis vasa; assembly: GCA_026283785.1. NCBI lineage: Eukaryota > Metazoa > Chordata > Aves > Psittaciformes > Psittacidae > Coracopsis > Coracopsis vasa. The sequence goes on from JANHGB010051296.1 coordinate 4,403, forward strand.
GTGAAGGCTGAAGGCGCTCGTTCTGCTGTTACGCAGATCAGTTCAGTACTTTTTGTGCCCAGCACAGGGTTTATAGGCTGGATAATGTATAGACTATGATTTGGGGTCGTGGAGATAGGAGTGAAAAGATCATGATAAGCTCCTATTAGTGTAATCTTGGTGGTATTGTGTTGGGCAGGGTTTTGTGGTGTTTATCTTCCTCAATAATGTGCTAACTAATCTGTTAGTGTGATTAAATAAGTGTTTTAAAAAATGTAACAAAATGGTTGCTACTAAATGCAATTCTTTCTAGGTTGGTGTACAGGTTTTCACTAAAAGGCCTTTGGAAGAACAGGAAAAAAACAACATTAATCCAGATGATATCATCAGTTGCCTTAACAAATATCCTAGAGCACGTGTTAAATATCTGGAATATCTAGTGTTGGAAAGGAAAATAGAGGTGAGTCCTACAAGAATACTTAAAAGTAGGCATAAGATTCAGAATGTGATGAGCAATTCCGAAAAAAAGGCATAGTCTAGAAGTAATAAGCATAATTTGAAGGTTTTGGGATGTACTCAGAATAGGGTAGGATTGGCTTTAAGATTAAAGTAGATGAGAAGCAGATATCTGCATTATTTTTAACTTTTCATCTTTCATGGTGGCAATACATTTGCTTACTTACCCTCAGAGGTTTGGATTTGGGTTTTATTTTTTAATATCTGATTATTGCATACTTTTCTGTTTCACCAACAAGGCTCAAACCTCCATCTGGTAAAATTGTGGAAAAATGGTTGAGCAACTGCTAATTCTATTGCATTATGGCAGCAATACACTAAACTTGCTAATTCAGTCGTTTACTGCTAGGTATGTTTTATTCTGTCCTTCTGGAGAAGTTTGAGCAATTAGTGATAGAATTAAACCATGCACCTCTCATTGTAGAATTCCAAACCACTCTAGATTTTGAATGTCAACATATGTGTTCACAAGTCATAAGTGACAGTGTATTCTACCATTCAGAAGCAGCCAAACATTTTGGTGCTTGCTTATGGGACATTTTAAACACAGAGGAAGTTACTGCAAATCAAGGAAATTAACATTAAAAGAACTCAGCAGAACTGATGACCAGTTCACTAATTTACATTTTTTTAAATACACATGCTAGATCAATGGTTCCCTTCTGTTGCTATTGCAAGTATGTCAAGGTTTGTGACATGGTGGATGAATGTACTAGTTTCCCATGTCAAACTTTTTGAGTCAAGCATACAGTTCCTTGTAGAATATTTATAAGTAAAATAATTTATAATTAAATTTGCCTGCCAGTAAAGGCTGGGTTATAAATTGATTCGGTCTTTAGAAAGTCCTAGTTTTATTATGAATGCTTTAGTGAGAATGTTTCAAACAGTCAAATCATAACTTGTTTTGATGAATATTGGGAAGTGAATAACACAAAAAGCACTGTACTTTCAGAGTGCTTGTCTACCTCTGCTGACTTTCTCACTTATTATAGCAGAAACTGAAAAGGGCAAAGAGCATACCTGAATATGAGGAAGAGTTAATTAGATCAAAGTTACTCATTTTACAAGGGAAACAAAAGGAGAAGACACAGTGGAGGTCATACTTGTATTCAGAGGAGAGGGATCTGCTTTACTGTATTTACTTTCATTAGGTGAACTTTTGAAAGGAAATGATTTTGGGGCAAGAAAAGCTACTTATAGAGCTTGTTTCTTGAAGGTGAAGAGGGGGTTAGGAATAAGATTGTTCTATACCTACATTTTGAAAATAGCTGTATTAGTGAAATAGAGAATCCCATACTATAGGTATAGTGTATCTTGTGAAGCTGGGCTTGAGTAAGTTGTCTATCTGCATGAACAAAAGACTTTGAGTAACTCTAAATAATTTAAAATATTTTTTCTATATAATTATGTAAATATTCATTGCTGTTACTGGTGGAGAGAAGGGATTGTCTTTTTAAAGTAAGCTAACAGTTCTTTTCATCTGTAGAAAGAAAAGTACCATACTCATCTAGCTGTCTTGTACTTGGAGGCAATACTTCAGCTAAAATCTGCGACCACAGATAATTGTACAGAAGCAACTGAACTGCTGCTTAAACTACGCAGTCTTCTTCAGAAATCTGATCTTTATAGAATTCACTTTATTTTGGGTAAGATGCATGTTGTCTATTGTAAATGCTCTGTGTCAGTTCTAGCAGGAAACAAAATTAAGTCCTCATAAGGATAGAAAACTAAAAGATCTGGGTTATCTAGGTGTACGGAGTTGATAGGCTTACCAGCTCTATTTCTAACAGACACAAGCTAATTCAGAAAGTGTATCTGTTAGTGTTGTCTTTGGTCTCCTACAGTTCATGAGATATAATGGTATGTTTGTCACTGCACCAAAGACAGAATACCATAACTAGCTAGAAAAAATATCTTCATACAATTTTCTTAGTTTATAGTCAGTTCCTTTTCCATGATGAGCATGTAACTTGTGACAGCCTTTTGCAAACAGAGGACTTATAAATTTAGTCAAGTGGCCTGTCTCGGTGAACTGAAACAAAGCTTTGAGGAATCTGATTACTATCGATTTGTTTGTTGTCCATAACCCACTCTCACCCCAGAAGCTGGGGTTCATGCCAAACAAAAACACAAGCATCTTCTTGAGTCAAAAATGCAACATATGCTTTACTGTTGGTATAAGGCCAGAAACAATTGAGCTATTTTTTTTCCTTGACCAGTGCTTATAATGCCTAATTTTTAAGGTTTCATCCACAACAACATGAAATCCATGTACTCCAAAACACAGGATTTCTTACATGACAATTCTTATCTTACACGAAGGTGAGATCAGTGCACACTACTTTGTTCCTCCTTGATAACCAAAATATTTTTGGGAAAAAAACATTTTATTTCCATACTTTTTGTAGAGGCCTATGCCAAATCTTTATCACCTTTACTGTAAGTAGAGGATTTTCTAATTTATCTTGAAATGCCAGATGAACTTGCCATTCCTCCTGCCTGTTGCTGACACTTCACCTTTGAACTGTCAGACTGGATTAAGGGTTTGTTGTGTGCTTTTCTTAAAGCAAGGTACTATTTGACCTTTGTCTTCTGTGGACTTCAAACTATTTTGTTATTTTCTATAATGTGCAAAGCAGAAGTTAAAAAGTTTGAGGCTTCATCTTAGTTTATCATACATGGTAGCAGTGTGTGCAGAAATGTGCAAGACTGACATGCTAGTATTTAAAAGATATGAGTGGCATTGGTTTTACAACTGTTACTTAGTAATCTCTTTTTCCCATATTTTTGTGTTGCTCTTTTGTGTGGGATGTTTCCATACATCTAGGCCTTCTTGTGCTTATAAAAATCTGTTCTCTTTATAGCTGCCAGCACCCCTGCAAAAATAGCAGGAGTTTTGTATGTGGGCTTGTTTGCATTGACTATGAGAGGGAGTAGTTGTCTACTCCACTGAGTAAATATTGCCGTCTTTCTCATTTAACAGACAAAATCCAGGGCACAGACCTTCATATGGAAAGTGCAATTTTATATGGAAAACTAGAAGAACACGAGAAGGCTTTGCATATCCTTGTCCACGAGTTAAAGGACTACCATGCTGCTGAAGAATACTGTATATGGAACTCTGAGAACAGAGACATGCAGTACAGACAGAGGCTTTTCCATATGTTGCTGTCAGTGTATCTAAATCCAGGCACTTCGGATTGTGCACTAGTCATGGCTGCTGTGGACCTCTTGAATAACCACGCTGCTGAATTTGATGCAAGTCTAGTTTTGCAGGTGGTGCCTGACAGCTGGTCAGTGCAGCTCCTCTCCCCGTTCCTCGCTGGAGCAATGAGACAAAGCATTCATACAAAAAGAATGACACAGGCTGCGCTTGGATTAGCACAAGCTGAAAACTTAATCTACAAATATGAGAAGGTAGGTTGCTTAGAAGCTTCATAGTTAAGTCCTTTGGTATGTGATAATGAGAAAAGAAGTTTGGAGAATTTGAGGTGGTGGTTGGTCTCTTCTCCCAAGGAACAAATGGCAGTACAAGAGGTAATGGCCTCAAGTTGCACCAGGGGAGGTTTAGATTGGATATTAGGAAAAACATCTTCATCGAGATCAGGCATTGCAACAGGCTTCCCAGGGAAATGGTGAAATCGCCATCCCTATTAGTGTTCAGAAAACGTGTAGATGAGCTCCTCAGTGACATGGTTTAGTGGTGGACTTGGCAGTCCTGGAGTAATGGTTGGACTTGATCTTAAAGGTCTTTTCCAACCTAGTTGATTCTGCTATTCTATGAATTAGGCCAAAGCTCTCTTCGTGTCCTTGGCAAATATACTTACTGCATTTATTAGCTTTTTTTACCATGACTACTACATTCAGATTTAACTTTATGCTTTCTCTGTAAAACAAAATGGAAGGTGGGGCCTTGAAATAGGAAGAACTTTGGTGAACTTTTGGGCTGAATGAAAGTGAATCTGGGATTTATAGATTAACAGAGTTCTTGCAGAAACTTTAACAAATGTGAGTTAGCGTTTTTTCACTAGGGTTGAGAACTGTAAGAACTTACAACAAAGTTTACTCAGCTACTTGTTGGTAGCTTTTGTTAGTGATGGTTTCACTTGTGAAACTTTCTTCTGTTCCTAGCTAGAACTGTGTTGTTCAAAGCTCCCAGCAGATTCTTAAATACATTTAGTTTTAACAATGGTATATCCAGCAGAATCTGTCTGGAATAAAAGTGCATCAGTGCTGAGTTTGTGTGGAGCTGTCCTGTGACCTTGTTTAGGAAGCTGCCTCAAGTTTTTAGTTGCTTTAAATGCGTGAATGCTTTTCTTTATTAAACAAACAAAGAAGAAAAATAAGGGAAAAATAAAAATAGCAGTACGTAAGAGGAAGCATGAAAATGAATGAATATGAATGTGGAAACTGAATTCAAGTTAAATAGTTTGAGCTCTCTTTTCCTACTGCCTTTATCATTGACCAGCTTTGACCATTTGGTACAGATGAAATTACATACCCTTATAATTTCCCTTCCTTTCTTGTTACACTTATGTTTATGTTTTTTCCCCTCTTTTTAGGTTAAACAAAGAGGAACTCCAATTCTTCTTTCGGACAAAAAGGTGTGTCAGGTGTGCCAAAATCCTTTCTGCGAGCCTGTCTTTGTAAGATACCCAAATGGGGGTATGGTGCACACACACTGTGCTGCAAACAGACATCTGAATTCAAACATGACTCATCACTCTTCCAGCTCCAGCAATCAGACTTGAAATATGTTCTGGTCCCAGTGGTTCCCAGGACTTACACCCGATTGAAAGTGGGTTGGTAAAAAGAACAAAGTGCAGCTACTTTAAGTATAAATCAAGATGAACACCTAGTCTTTGGGTTAATGGGAAAACTTCCAGTAAATATGAAATATCACCACTTATCTTTTTAATTTCTAATGAATGTAGATAGAAGAAAATTCACTACCAGAAATGGAGAGGTGCATATATAGGCTCTTCTGTATATAGTAATAAACAGTTAAAGAAAATGAGCCTTCTCTTCACAGTAAGGGTGAATGTTACGGAGACAAGGCAAACAGTTATTTTAAGAAATGTCACTTTGCACTGAAGGTGGTGTTGAGAAGTTTATAGAGGTGGAGATGGCATCTATTGGAGTTGGGATTCTTGGAACATTATGTGACAAGACTGGCATCATGCAGCTTACTATCAAGACAAAAATGTGCATTGGTTATAACATTCATGACAGCATGTCCTCTTTTGGGCTGGATTCTCTTCCCCAGGATCACATTATGAACTTGATTTTTGCTCTACAAATCGTTGGCTTTTGATGCACTTTTCAGTACTTCCCCTCTCTCCTCTAGGATTTAAATGTAAGCACTGGTCCTTTAGGTTTCTACTCCTACAGTTACTGTAAAAAAAACTAAGTGGAAACTAATAGCCTCAGCTGTGCTTGGAAGATAAAAAGAGGTCAGATTATCTGGTCAGATTGTAGTCACTTTTATATGGGGGAAGAGACCTTAACTTTAATTTTGATTTATTTATTAATATGCAAGTATATTGTACATACAGTTGAATAAATTGATCTTATATCATTCTAGAGTTTCTTTGGAGGCTAAAGATGTGCCTGATAGATAAGTGTACAGGTTATGTGCTAAATGTTTGCTATAACATAACTTAGGCAGATGGGAACTCCACAAGAACAGGTTTTTGTAACTTGTGGATGACTTTGTACAATCAGAATAATGGAAAGAAAGTATAATTGGGAAGAAATCTACAAAGGTATATTACAGAGGTACTGGATTTGTTATATTTTACAAAACATTCTGTAAACAGAAGTTTTTCAAATAACAACAAAACCACTTTAACTTCCCTAAGTATTGACATTGCTATTTAACCATTTTAAAGCAATCAGTTTAAAAGAAGCAGCTTCCCACAAGAGAGGTTAAAAAATGGTGACTTTAAATAAAAGTATTTCAAAGTCAAAGCATTTATTTTAATCCTTCAAAGCTCTAATAAATTCCAAGCTTACTGACTAGCATACAGTTGACTTAGTACAGTTGCTCCCTGTTTCAGCTTTCCAAATCAAGAGTGGAGACTTTCAGCAAAATGAGGTATCTTCTAGATGCAGTTTTGGAAGAGGTCTCCTGTTACAGAAAGGTTGGCTTATGAAACAGCTTTGTAAGCATAGTGCTGCCTCAGGGAAGGGGCAACCAGACTACATCCATGGGGGGAAAAAAGTATCCACTTCTCTGTTGAAGCAAAAGACCTTTGGATCGTTCTCTTTGCTGAGTTTGAAATTAGAAAAGTGTAGCTGTTGTGTTGGGTTTTAAAAAATTACATAAAATCCAAATAAGGAATATTAGTGCTTTCTACTAAGACATGTAAGAAATGTTTAGTGAAATACACCTTCAAAAAAGATGAATTCTCCTGTGGCACTGGTACGAGTAAATCTTGTATTCATGGTTTTCAAATGTTGTGTATACAGTGGGCAATGATGACAGACATTTGTAGTCCCCTGTCCTCAAAATCCTGATAGAAAGGAAGTGATTTTACAAAGATCTGATAAGCCTTTTGTGTGCAGTAGCATATAGTAGAAATGCTTTCTTTTGCTGCATGCATCCTCAATCTGCTCTTCTCCTATCTAATAAGGAGGTACTAAGCCAAAGACCACTCTCCATGATTAAGACTAATTCTAGCCACTAGGTAGTGATGAACTTAGTCTTGTCAACTAGTGTTGCGATGGAATAGAGATCGTACCATTCCAGGCCACATCGTAACATTGTAATTGTTGTTGCATGAAAAGGTATGTCTGTAAAAGGTTAGACAATTCTTTATTAATATTCAACATTTTTCAGATTCGTATTTTGGCTAAAATCCTGCAGTAACAGTAATTGTGTATACAAAACATACAGAAATCACAGTAATGCAAGGTAGCATACTTGCAATCATAGATGACCAAAAGGGTGATAAATATTAAAGTTGGAGGCTTTAATTCTTTTAGCCCACCAGAAATGTGGACTGGAAAAACACTGACATTTGATGCATGCATCGTTACCCATTTCTTTGTTACATTTCGTATTAGAACTCATTTGGATGAATTAATATGGAAGTCCTATGGTAACAAAAAGATAAAGCCCACATGTGAGCCTGAGGTAGAGCAAAGAGCTCAGCAGGATGATGGCAGATGGAAGATGCTCTTCCAAGTGTGCATACAGCACTTGAGCAATTGGGATGATACTCGACCAGAAGAGATATCAGCCTTCATCAGAGTGGCACATGGTATGCTGTACTTTATCATCAGGAAATTTATGAAAGGTCTGCATTCAAATTTCCTTAGGTAGGACAATTACAACATGCCTTTTGGGTAGGAGAACCTTGCATTGAAGAACCTGAGTTCGTTCCTCCTTTCATTTAGGCACTGTCAGTTTGCTCTTTCTCGTCGTATGTACCTGAAGTCCTGGGACAGCAATGCTACTGTGGTAAGTTCTTCGTAGGGCTGCAGCAGCAAGGAGGGAATGAGTGGTAATCCAGTTATTAATTGCTGACCGTATACATAGAGGAGGAGAGGCAGGAAAGAGGAATCTTTCTTTCACTGTCCTGGTTTGGAAATTAAATGGGTTCTGGGAGTGCCAACGTGATGCAATCTTTTTCTCTCCATTTAAGAAATGTGGTGTCTTAAACCTGTCTTTAGAGAGAGGAGATTCTGACAGACTATTTCCTCTTAATTTAGCTCTTGCTCAATTATTTGTGTTTGTAGTTCATCTCTCACATTTATATTTCTTTCCTCCCCATAAGAGGTTCCTCCAACTTCAAAAGTGTGAAAAACAAAACAGTAGTGCAAATTTTTTTTGTTTTAATGTGACAGTGTCTGTGATTCAGGACATGATAAATGACATTAGTCTCACACAGATGCTTTTGCAGATATTAAGGAATGTTTGCTTAACATGTGACCTCTAATTACAGAACTACTGCAGCTCTGACTTTTTTAGCATTCTCTGTTACAGTTACTGATCCATACAAAAAGCAGTTGTTAAATCCTTTTCGTATCTCCACGCTTCCTTACATAAAAATTACCTGTGCTGTGTATATGTCATCATTTGCAGTTTTCCCACTCTCTAAGTCAAAAAAAGAAAATTACTAATGAGAAAAAATTGCCCAGAATACTCAAAGTGTGGAGAAAATAAGCAATTGGGTTCTGTTACACAGAGAGCACCACAGCAGCCTTTGAACTGACTTCTTCAGGCAGCCCATACCGTGATGGCTCAGGTCTGCACTGGAGTCTGGGTTACGATGAGAACCTCTCTCTTGATTCCCCCTGCTTCCAGTTTCCAAAAACTTCCCAACCTTTGTTACCTAATAAATGTCACTCTTTGAGCACTTAAGTGACATGGGTTTAAATCTTCTGGGTGGACTCCCGAGTACATCTGTCTTCAATAAAATGTCGCTTTATTACATCAACTACATGAAACCCTACTGATGTCAACTGTGGAAAGGTGGTGGTAAAGGATGGAGTATACATATGTTCTTTCAGACTTTCATTATTTGTTTGAACACACAAGCATTATCCTGACTGCTGCATCTTTATAACATTGCCTGTGCTTTGCAGGACTCCTATCCTGAATGACATTAAAAAAAGTATTTTATACTATTGTATCAAGAAGTAACCTTTTATTCTATTGTTCTTCCCCATTTGCTGCAGTCTCTGTTCAGCTCTAAGCGTTTTATTAACATCCTGCTGTTTATAATAGGCAGCAGTGAACACATTTCCATTGTGACTCTTCTCGTCTTGCCTGTATTTACTAATTAATTTTTCTCTTGCTGTAAGACACTTTGGGCTTATGCCTTGTGAACACTGATAATTAAATGTGCTGCTACTTTTAAAGGGAAAAGAAGTTAATGACATTCTGTAATGTCTGATTGATTACGAAACTGAAGTTCCCCTGCAGTAAATTTGTTCAGATGGAAATTTTTACCGTTGATGCTTTCTGACTTAATGGTTATGTTGGTGAACATATGCAGCAGTATGTGGAATGTACAAATGTATAAATATGTTGATTTTTAATAAAAAAATCTTTTAATTATGTTTCTGTCATTCATTCCTAGATGTATAAACCCTGGGCTGTGCACGGCCAAGTGAAGGAGAAAGATTCTTCAGTGGTAATTAGAGGGTCCCTTTGGGTGACTGACAGAGGTGGTCAGATGGAAAGGCTGAATTAAGCAAGTGCAGGATGTTGATGCAGATAAACAGGTGTGCTTAAGAACTAAGGAATTTTACTTTGGGGAAGAAGTCTTACTTTGTTTTACCTCTTCCTTGACTGAATCTGGGTTTTTACAGATTTACAGTGCCTGTGTTACAGATTTGAAAGATCTTGATCTGCCTCTGTTGCAGCTGAAGCAATCCCTTCTGTGATTAAAGCAGACAATTACATGAGAGGTGTAATTAGTGATGGGTGCATGGACATCCTGGAGCAATACGAATAGAAGTACTAAAACATTTTGAGGGGAAGACCGCAAAACAGGGCTGGTGTTGATCTGAGAGCATGGGCTGGTACTTGAGAGAAGTAAAAGCATCATAAGCATTGGCAATGCTGTGGTCATCTCCTGGATACCAAAGGCAGGTTGTGCACTGTGTAGCTGGGGAGCTGGCAGGATAAAAGTCCAACAGAGTGGGAGCTCTAGTGAAGAGCTCTTGTTTGAAGTTCAGGTCTGTGTTCACTTGGCAAGGTTTCTGTGGCCCTACCAGGTCAAGTTTGTTTCTTTGGCTGAAGAAAAGGCTGTGGGCACATTCAGGGGTGCTCAGAACACTCTTACAAAAGGTGTTTGGGATGCAAAGCTTGGAGTGTAGCATGATGCTGAGAAGAATGAAAAGCATTACTGCAACAAGCATCACTTTCTTAGCTCAGCCAGCAGGACATACAGCCTTGGAGAGCTCTGGTTTGCCTTTCTCCAGCCATCCATGCAGTCAGTGAAGGAAAGGCAACATAAAGTATTAAAAAGAGAAGGGAAAAAAAAAACCCACAACAGTTGTGGCTTTGGCACGGTGGGATTTCAGTCAGTTTTGCCTTTAGACAGTGGTTAGAAAATGGCCCATGTTAATCATCCAGATGGCAGCTCCTTCCAAGACAAATAATCAATAAGGCAGTCTTTGATTCCTGAGTTTTGGCAGGAATGAGCCCCGAAGGTCCATTTCATTGCACCAACCATAGCTGCAGGACAGCACAGGGTCAAAGAGGCCAGGGTTGCCAACAGAAAGCTGATGGCTGAGCACAGTAGGTTTTCAGTAGGTAACAAGGCTGATACTAACAGTGCCTAAAAATCCAGTAGCTGTCATGAGCAACACTACCATTGCCTGTAATTGCCAATAACCCCCTGAAGATACTGCCTTTGTCAATGTGGTAGTTGCATTGAGTAGGACATGACCATCCCAATGTGTGTTAAAATCCTTCCTTAGAAGAACTTAGGCTGGCTGGGTTGTCCAGAGACAGCATTGTCCAAGCCCAACTTGAAGCAGGGTCAGCCTGTGTCAGGTTAGTTGTCTTGTTTTGGACAGTGCTGACAAGCTTGAAATCAGATTGGGAAGGGTCCCAGTCTCTTCAAATCAGCTCTTTGCCACAGGAATGTATTGCTTAAGCATCCACAAGACTGGGCTAAAAGGTGTATCTGTCTTGGAAAAATTGTTCATGTTTTTTTCTCAGCTATTGCAGAAGGAGTGACTAGACAGGGAATTTCTGTAAAGTAACAATGTACTGATGACAGCTTCAAGAGTGTCTGCTTGGTGCTTCTCTGACTTGGTAAAGTATATTCAAATAAATGCAAGTTCTTTATATCTGTCTGGAAGTCTCACACTGCATGCAAAGATGATTCAGTCCCTTTAGTCCCTGTGACATACAAGGTTACTCTGCAGACTCGTGCCAGAAAGCTGCCAGAGTTTGATAGAAGTATGGGTGTTTCTACGTGAACCACAAGCAGTTGGAGATGGGGAGGGAGGAGCACAGGGTGGATTTGAATCTGCTTTTTTAAATAACCTTATGCACTGGGGATTTATATTTGCAAAGCAGAAGGAAGGTTTTCATTTCTGTGCTCATTTCATTCATCTTTAGGTCTTAACTTGTCATGTCTTACTTCAAAGCGTCTCTGTGTCCTGTTGTGACAGACTGATTTGTCAAGCAGGTTTAGTGTTCTTCCTTCAGAACCTTCCCAAAAGCTCTTGTTCTGAATAGCAGCTTCTCAGTGCATCCCCCCTAGATACTCCCGTCAGCATGCCAGGAGTGTTTCTGTCAGCAGTCGCTCATTCTGTAATACTGAATGGCCACAGAAATGTGATGGTCAAAACTAAAAACTACAGACTCAATAAATCTCAAAGCCAGAGGAAGGAAGAAGTCTCTTGTTAAGCTGCTATTCATGAATGATACCTCCATACCCTATGCTTTGGGTTTTCCCATCTGCCTGATATACAAGGATGTGTAGTGTTTTGTACATATAATCACTTGTGCTGATAACTTTCCTTCCTGTGGAAAGACTTTCTTGATTGAAGCCATGCCATGACAGAATTCAAAGGCAGCCAAAAAGATCTGCCAAAGCCTTTTCCAAAGCAAATACTCTGAAAAGCATCAAGAGGGCTCTGAATGCAAAAACCAGGCTTCAGGAAATAATGGGCTAGAACAATTTTAAAATGGAAAAAGCTCAGGAGCTGGGCAGGGAGAATGCTTTAAAGGTTTGCAAGCAGTTGAGGACTGACAGTGCTTACTTGCTGAACTATTTTTGCAGGAATAATATTTGAGAGATATCTTAACTTCATTTTCATTCTTCCTCATCTCCAAAACCCCAAACCAGAGCACAACAGATATTTGGCAAATGTGCAGAGAGCTGGGCCGTTCCTCATTTCTTATGTCCAAGGCCCTCTGGATCCAGTCTAAAACCCTGGCAGATTCTGGCAGACAGAATAGCCAGTAATGTTCAGTAATAGAGATGACAACTACAGCTGAACTTTCTCATTTCTTTCATGTCACCAACCTAACACCAAAACACTAAAGCCGCCCGACCTGTTTGGGCAGTTCTCTTTATTTCATGGCATTGTCCTGAAGAAGAAAACCTTTATGTTTTTTTAACCTCATATTTTGGGAGTGAAGTTCAGGCCAGTTTTGGGCAACAAATTTTGCAGGCTGTGTTTTTTCATGTCTTCCCTAGATACTGGTATAGTCTGGCATAATGTGGTACCCAAGAGTTGTGTGCTCCCTGCAGTGTGGGGTCAGACCCATCACAGAAAACTTATAAAATGTCTTTTCCAGGTAGTCCCAGCAATGGAAATAATAAAAAATCACCTAGCAACTTTGATAGGCTCGTTTTATGCATCATTACCTGCCCTTGCTTTACACAACTGTCCACCTGCTGTGGAAGCACTGGGAATGGATTTTTTCCTATTCCTTGTAATACTTTTGGGAAGAGGACTGTACCCGAGGTAGAAGAGGACCTCCTTCCTCCTTAAATACTGTCGTGATTTATCAGTGAAACAATGGTGGAGGTGCTCTTGCTGACAACTCAGTACCACTCAGCAGCAAGCCCACTGCCCCCAACCCCAGGTGGAATGGGGAGGAAGATTGGAAAAGAAAGGTAAAAAAAACATGGGTTGAGATAAGAACAGTTTAATAACCTAAATAAAATATAATAATAATATATTAATGATTCTAATGAAAAGGGGGACAAGAAGAAGAGAAATAAAACCCAAGAACCCCAAGTGATGCACAATAAAATTGCTCACCAACCACCGACCAATACCCAGATTGACCTGAGCAGTGATCTGCCCTTCGGGGTGACTTCACCCAATTTATATACTGAGCATGATGTGGTGTGATATCAATACCCCTTTGGCTAGTTTGGGTCAAGTGTCCTGTCTCTGCTTCCTCTCAGCTTCCTGTGCCCCTCCTCACTGGCAGAGCGTGAGACTGAGAAGTCCTTGATCAGGTTAAGCACTACTTAGCAACAACTAAAACCTGGGTGTGTTATCAGTACTGTTCTTGCACTAAATCCGCATTGTTCACACTCTAAATCCAAAACACAGCACTGTCAGCTACTAGGAAGAAAAATAACTCTATCCCAGCCAAAACCAGGACAGTATCCACCAGAAAACTAAGGACGGAATCAGCACAATGTGCTTTAGCGGGCAAATTAAAGAAATGGCATTAAAAAATCCAGAGACAATGCTGGAGGGGGCTGGCAGAATGGGGAAAGGAACAAAAGCCAAAGTGAAAGAAGAGGAAAGACAGATGGGGGGGTGAAAAAAAGGTGATGCAAGTATCCTCCAGTGCCCACCCAGCTCTTAGAACCTTTCTGGCTGAAGGCGCCTTCACATGCCCTGGGGCTTTGGGAAGGTCCCCTTAAGAGTCAAACAAAATCTCTGTCCTGCTGCTCTCCTCCTCACCTCCTCTCCTCCTCTCAGCTTATTCCACCTGCAAGTCTTATTCTGCACTCTCAAATGCAGCGGATCTCTTTTCCCTCCAACCTCTCTTGGGTGGTTGCTGGAAAGGGTCAGGGACTAAACCCAGCTCAAGACATTTCTTTGTGCAACCATAGCATCACTCTCAGTGGCATGTCAGAGTTTTACTAGGCAGATTCATTAGAGAGGTGACTTATTCACAACTTCAAATATATACAGAAAGGACAATAACAAGCCTACTTAATGATCGTGAAACAGACTTAATGCCATTTAATTACTGCACCTGTACCAAAAGGCAGAAGGAAAAATATAATTAAACTCTAGAATTAGAAAGGGGGGAAAACAGGCTAATAATAGCGGCTTCACCAATAAACATAAAGGTTATATGCGGAATCCCCAGAATTTTAAAGTCAAAATAAATTTGTAAAAGTGAAAAGGTTAGATGCAGAAAAGATAATAATCAGGCAGCAAAAGGTAAGTAATCCATTAATCATGCACATCTGCTGAAGCTAGTGAGGAAGGAGGGTGCTGCTCTGGCAGCACAGCAGCAAAGGCAGTACCTGGTACCTGCCAGCCCGGCTAGCCCTGCCCTGTGGGCACCTGGTAGCACCATTGCCTACAGCAGCGCAGTCCATCACCTGCTACCAGGAAAGACCACTGAAATAGAGTGATTAGAAACAGGCACTAGGCACAGTTCCTATAGGAAATGCTGTGCTTAAAAGGGAGAAGCATATGGTAAGAGACAAAACTCAGTGGGTTACAGCTAGACATGTATCTGTGGACAATGAAGCGTGTCTGCAGTGTTGAAAATGGTAGGCAAAGGAGTGCTATCCAGCCTTGTGAGCACTGACATGACAGCTTCACTTCATCACTGATCTTTTTCAGTTTCCTTCTTGCAAAAGGGTCATGATGAGCATGAAAATAAGGATATGGGATGGGGCTTTGAATAACCTGGTAGTAGAAGGTGTCCCTGCCCATGGCAGGGGCATTGGAACTAGACGAGCTTTGTGTGTCTCTTCCAACGCAAACCACTCTTTGCTGTCTTTACACTGAGGTTAGCAGTTTAAGGCAGCTTGCTACATTTACTTTGGATAAGTTTGGGATTGAGGCCTGTACAGCCAATTACTGACCAAAATGCTTTTAGTTCTTCAGAACGTGACTGAGACTTGACCTGCTGTGGGGTGCAGTGTTAGCCAGCCAGTGTATCACCCCAGCTCTCTGAGAGATGATGGGGGTCACCACTCAGAAGCCCCTGGGCTTTGTGAGAGGCTGCCAGGCAGCTAGTGCTGTGTTTGTTCTGGAGAATGGGGTGGAGATGCTGGCAGTTCCTATGAGCTTCTACACAGGCAAGGACAAGGCTTCTGTATTCACAATACCTAATGAACCCAACACATGCCACAGCAAAACAAAACTGGGGTGGAAAAGTCATTATAGGACAGTTTTAACACCTTGAAAATACCTGGAACCCTCCACATATAATGGCTATTGCATCTCTGCAGTAATTGAAGCTGAGAAAGAAAACATAAGTTGTCCTGGAGCTGTAGCCCTTTTCTGGCAGAAGAGTTGAGAACCTGCAATTTTAGCCCTGGAGAAGCCAAAATCCATCCCAGGCTACCACTGAAGCCTACTTAGATTCACATAGAAGGTATGTTTCACAGCAGTGTCTTGAGAGCCCTTTTCCCCTGATAATAACTCACATTAGGACACTTTCCCCACTGTTCTTTGAGTTACTTATAAGTTGAAGGCTCTCTTGAGGAGCAAGTTTTGTCTATCTGTCTTGAACAGGTGATATATGTGTCTCTAGCCTGGACTAAACAAGCTGTGTCTGTGGTGGACGCTCACACCTTTCACACTCTTCATTAGAAACCTCTGCTGTCACAAGCGTTCAGCCAAAGTAGCCCATTTGGTTTAGTTTTGAAAGTGAGTTGCACTGGCACATCAGTCCTTTTAATTTTCTTTTTTAAGATTTTGAGTTCATTTTATCAACATCCTAGGTGTGGAAGCAGCCAAAATTCAGAGATTCAGCAAACTTCAGGTACACCCAGAAGTGGCAGAAAACAACATCTACAGCAAGACAGAAGTAGGGGACTTTCAAAACAGAAAGACTCTGGGAAAGAGCATTAGATTGATTCAGATCCCAGAGAGGTAAATTCATGGAAACAGATTACAGGAAGTAACTATACATAGCGATTCAGCACTGCGAAATTCCCTATTTTCAGTGAGTATAAGGTAAAGGAGTGGATCACATTGCAAAGCTCAGAGTCTACTTCCACAGAAGGGAAGTGTTAATGGCTTCCAAGGGTTCCTTCAACTTTTGGAGCTTTAAAAGACATTTAGATGAAAGAAACTTGCCCAGTTTAAAGAGTTGATACAGAAACTGTAATAATGAACTAGTTGAAAGCAAAGCCTCTCTGACTGCTTTTTCTCTTGATATCAGCATTGCCGTCCTAAGCTGTATCTCTCTTCCAGAGAGGTGAAGCTATAGGGGGTTATCATTAATCGAAAGCAGAAGAGCTTTTGAATTGAAGATTCAGAACAGAAAGTATCCAAATCTATTCAAAGGACAACTGGAGCACACAGCCCTGAGAAGCAGTTGTGCTAAAAATGCCAGTGCTATAAAGCCACAGGTGAACATTTAGCGTTACACTCTGCCGTAGGGTGGTAAAAGTCACTACAGTGGCAATGCAGAAAAAGAAAGGCTGATTAATTGCAACAACCGTGTTTTTCCTGCAGGGTTCAGAAGCCAACTTCACAAACTGCTCCCATGCTGGAAAGCAGCAAAGCCGGATGGGGTGGGTTCCCCTTCCCTATAAACTAAACTGAAAAAGATGTGAAGTAGTTTACCAGAAATCTGCTTTTCACTGACAAAACTTGTTAAAACAACAGAGTTCAGCATAACCAACGTATTATGGAGAGGGTTTTGTCTTAGAAATATATATTTTTCCATTTTTATGACCACACGTCACAAGCAGTTTGAATCATTAATGTCAGTGAAGCATAAAATTGATTCCATGGTGCTTTACACCACTGCAATTTTATATGTAGTGATTCCTAAGCCTACTCCTCTACCTGTGTGAATGCATAGCAAGTCTCTTCTGGTAGCTCTGGTAACCTTTTCTAGCTCCATTCACTTTGTCTGCTTTTCTGTCACTTCCTACCCTAATTCATTTGCCTCTGATGGAAATAATTCCCAGTAGAAAAAGGCCTATACTCAAAACCATCTTTTCACTCCGAATAAGGGTCCATGCAAATTAAATGCTCAACCAAGTAAAATCCAGCTTGCTAAATACCAGTGAAATTATGTCATGGAAACAGACTTCCATAACCTGCCTTTGCTTTTACCCACCACTTGTCAGACATGATCACAACAATAGCAAATTAACTTTAGGGGGAAAAAAACCAACCCTGACAGGGCAAAGATACTCGGGCAATATTCAAATGAACCACTTAACCTTTTGGTACTAAAAGCTTCCTGCAATAATGAAACATTAGTCATTAACTCAATGTGCTTTGTTAAATATTAGACAAGAGCTCACATTCAATTTAGCACTCACATACAGTTAGCGACAAAGAGCCATCTGTGTTGACTACAATCTCCAGGATGGGAAGGGTGCTGTGAATGGCACTCCAGCATAGTAAAGCTCTGCTGGTGAGGGAAAAATGCATAACAGCCGGTACGTCATGGGAAAAGGTGATCCAGAAAGGAAAATAATCCTGGTTATGAGGCTATTCGCCTTCCTCAGCTCTACCCAGCCTGTGCAAGCACAAAGGTATTCCTATTCCTCGAAATAAAAGACCTACACCTAGCTAATGGACAGGCAAGGAAAACGCTGCCCAAAGTAGCGTATAGCCCATGCTGTTTGCATGGTTTTGTGAACAGGATGCAGCATCTCACTCCTTAAACTGGGAGTGAGAATTCACTGTCACTGGATGGCACAAGCGTTGTGACAGAAGCAGTGCTTGCATAACCCCTGAAGCACTGACTCAGGGGCGCTGGGGAGAAGAAGGTGAAGAGATCAATGACTTTAAAATATTTGCCCAATTGAGCATGTGGACACAAAGGCTGCATGAGTGGGACCTACATCTAAAACGTGCCAAGTTCCTTCACGAGTAAAGGAAACAAAGGAAGAGATTTATTGCCTACCGAAAATTCATTTTTGCCTTCTTGTGTTCAGTCCAGAAACTGCTGTGTAGTCCCCTTCCCCGCTGGCCTTTCCTAGCCCTTACAGGCTCTCTGCTCACTCTGATTGAAGTGCAGTCGCTAGTTGGTAGCTAATGTCAGTAGGGCCGTGTCTGCTCTCCAACATTTGACATGAGGGATAAAACATCCTGACATACCTCCGCTGGCCATCTGATAAAACACAGATGTTAGCCCAGAGCATGTTAGTGGATCCTCAAACAAAGGCTCTTCAAAATATCTGAGTTTCATTTACTGTATGATTAAAGGTTTCAAGATGAGCTTCTGAGCCGTAAACCACTCAATTTCTTCATTTTAAACGTGTATTAATATACCCATGAATTCATGTTAAAATAAGAAACATTATTTGGCTGTCATCACATGTATTTCAATTGCCTGTAATTTCTTTTCTTGTTCCACAAGAACTCAGAAAGTGCTTTAGACAGCTCCTGACCAAGACACACTACAAGTGTTATCTTGTTTAGCTTTAATGATATTGCTCTGGGCAAGGTCAGCTATTTCATATTGTTCTGTCAAGAAAAGAAAACGTATAAGCAATAAGATCTGAAAGGTTTCAGGCCTTCTGGGAATGCTTCCTGCAAGGATCACTACAGCAGAAAGCCTCAACTGGAACGACAACGAAAATATGTGGCAAGAGGAACAAGCTCCTATAGCAAAAAAATTATATTTTGGATTATTTCCGAGTCCTTTAGCCGCAGAGAAATGCCTTTACAATTTCCACTGAGCCCTATAGAGGGCTTCTCATCAGTGCTTGAAAATTCAGGGGTATTCTTTACTTGTACAAGTGCCTTATTTGTGACATATATCCAAGCCCACAGCAACATAGCTCATATTCGGACACCACCACAATTAAGTTTCTGGAAGCAAACAACCACAATCCCTCTGAGCCATAATTTCTGTATATTTGGGGTTTCTGTGTGAGCTGGTTGGTCCCTGCTTTCAAGGACAAAGGTGATCTCTACTTAATCTTGGAACGTCTATGGAAACTTTGAAGTTGTGAATCACAGGAGTGTTCAGCTGGTGCCTGCTA
This sequence comes from Coracopsis vasa, assembly GCA_026283785.1. Classification (NCBI taxonomy): domain Eukaryota; kingdom Metazoa; phylum Chordata; class Aves; order Psittaciformes; family Psittacidae; genus Coracopsis; species Coracopsis vasa. Next base: position 23,545 of record JANHGB010051296.1, read on the forward strand.
CTTCTGTTGGAAGATGCCAGATAGAAGCACAGGCAGGTTAAAAACAATCGTAAAACAGTCGTAAAACAATTGTAAAACAGCAAGAGAAGATTTGCTACAAATTGTCCTGGAGCTCTTACTACAGAATTTTTTCCAGCTACTTCTCTACAATGGAAGTCACCCTTTCCAGACACAGTGAAGAGCTGAGACTATATTAAGTGCCAAAATATAAAGCTGAACAGTTCTTGTCACAGTACATTATGATATGATGATAGTGCTTTGTCTGAATTGTTCCATTAAAAAAGCTATTCTAAGGGGAAAAAACATGGTTAGCAGTCAAAATATTAGGAAGAATTCTCAGTAAATGCTGCCTTTAAAAGTCTACTAGAATAGCTGTGGAGATTGCACACATGGAATAAAAAAACCCAAACAGTTTTACCTCCCTGGCACCGCAGAGCACCAGGCACTGCTGTTTGGAGAAGGTGCTGCTGCTGGGCGGTGAGGTCTCAGGAACTGGGCACAGGAGTTCCCTGCCTCCCTTCTGCCCTTGGGGTTCCAAGCACAGCCTGGCTTTGCAGACAGATGCCTTTCCCCCGATCGCGGCAGCTCTGGCATCTCTCAGCCCTGCTCTCCGAGGCCTGTGCTGTGTTGATCCTGGCTGCCAGCAGACACCCTTGGGCAGGCTTCAACCCGGGCCACAGCCAACCGTGGCCCCACGCACCGCGTTCACCGCCTGCGGCACCGGCACCGGGGCTGCCATCCATCCCTCCCCCTCCGCCTGCCACCACGCGGAGGAACTGATCAAAACGTCTCCCCGCGGTGATGAATCCAGCTGAATCCGGGCGCAGGCTGCGATGCAGTCAGTCACCAAGGGAGATTGTACCACGTGCATCCCCGCAGCCGCGGGGAATGGGAACAGGGGCTTCCCTGCTAGGTCCCTCGCAGCCCCCCGGGCTTGGTCCCACTCCACAGGGGCTCAGGTAGCACTTGCATGGGATGGAAAGCATCCCTTGGACATGGCCCTGGGCAGATCTACTTGCAAAGAGGTGTCCGGCTGCCCTGAGGAGTGCCCTCGTAAGATGACAGTGCTTTCCAGCAGGGAGGGAGGCACAGCACCCTTGGGTGCAGCCAAGTAGAAGGGACTTGTGGCCATCAGAGCCCAGAGCAGAGTGATGCTTGTGGATGTCCCTGAGCTGGCTTGTGAGGCCATGGCCCCAGGGCGATGCCCTGGGGTTGGCAGCCTGCCAAGGGAGCAGTCCAGTCCTGCCGCAGCCTGGCACTGCCCTCCCACCACTGATCATTAACCACCCTTATCTATTGGTGGGTTCAAGGACCCACACAAGGACTGTTGTCCCCATCTTGAGCAGAGCTGGGGCTGTGCTGGAAGCAGCAGGGCTTGACCTGCTGACAGCTTCTGCAATGGCCCTGCATCCCAACAGAGCCACATGCTTGGCAGTTGTCCTTGTCCCTCCTGTCCACTCTTGTCCTTGCTTCCCCAAGAGACCCAGCTGACCCTCCATACCTCTCTGGGGTGGATGAGAGATGCGCCAGCCTGTGCCAGGTGTCAGTACCCAGTGTGGTTAGTACTCTCAGAGGATGTGTGCCTGGGAACACAAGCCCAAGCCATCTGCAGAGCACTTCAAGGATAGTGCCAGCCTAGGGGGGTCAGAGGCAGCTGCTTGAGCCCAGTTGGTGCTGAGGGGTCCCTGGGATGGGTGCAGAGTGTGCTGGACATATGCAAGGCAGCATCAAGGCACAGGGGGACTGATCAAGCCCCAGTGCTGGCCCTGTCCCATTTATTCTGCTGTGCTCTGGTGCATCACAGCTGATGTCCCGGCGCATCTATGGCCCTATCTGGAAGTCAACCTTCGGGCATTACGAGAACATCAACATCGGGAGCCCTGTGGTGCTGGAGCAGCTGCTACGGCAGGAGGGCAAGTACCCCATGCGGAGCGACATGGCCCTGTGGAAGGAGCACCGAGACACCCGGCACCTGCCCTATGGACCCTTCACCGAGTGAGTCCTGCCTTAGATGTTTCTGCAGAGCAGCGGGCGATCCTGTCCCTTCCTTAGGTGTAGGGACTGGGTGGCAGCTCACATTGCTCCCTGTCCTGCAACAACATATCCCCCCAAGCATAAGAGCATGGCCGTGGGGGGTGGAAAGACCCCTGGGGTGGTTCCAGCTTGGCATGGGGAGGATGCACCCAGGGACTGGGAAACTGCTACCAGCCGCTGCCCCCTGCCGTGTCCCGGCGCTGAGCCCCGTCCCCGTGCAGGGAAGGGGAGCGCTGGTACCGCCTGCGCCAGGTCCTCAACAAGCGGCTGCTGAAGCCCTCGGAGGCGGTGCTGTACGCGGACGCCATCGGGGAGGTGGTGTCAGACCTGATGATGCGGCTGCGGGACGAGCGGAGCCGCAGCCCCTCGGGGGTGTTGGTGGGGGACGTGGCCAATCTGCTCTACCGCTTCGCACTGGAAGGTAGGAGGGTCCTCACCCCTGCCCCTCTCTTCCCATCCCCGCGGGGTTCTGGATCCATCCTGTCCCCCACAGGGATCTCCTATATCCTCTTTGAGACCCGCATTGGGTGCCTGAAGCACCAGGTCCCTGCCGAGACCCAGCACTTCATTGATTCCATCAACCTCATGTTCAAGAATTCCATCTTTGCCACCGTCCTGCCTCGCTGGAGCCGCAAGGTGCTGCCCTTCTGGGACCGCTACCTGGACAGCTGGGACACCATCTTTGCCTTCGGTGAGCAGTGATGATGGGGGACCAGCACAATGGAATCAGATTCCCTAAGGATCCCCAAAAGGGGGCACATGTCCTTTTGGCCACCTCACTCTATCAGCTCTGGGTCTCACTCTCTGTCCTCGCAGGCAAGACCCTGATTGACCGAAAGATGGAGCAGCTGGAGGGGCAGGTGGAGCGGGGCAAGGAGGTGTCTGGCTACCTGAGCTACCTGCTGGCCAGTGGCAGGCTCAGCCTGGATGAGGTCTATGGCAGTGTGGCCGAGCTGCTGCTGGCAGGCGTGGACACGGTGAGAGCCAGGCAGCCATTGCCAAGGATCCCCCGCTGCTCCGTGCCAGTGGAGAGGCACAGGGCCATGCTCAGCCATGATCACCAGACCAAGCTCTGGGTTGCTGGCTGAGGGACTGATGGCTGACAGGACAAACCCTCACTGCAGACCCTGTCCTCCCCTCTGCTCCCTGTCCTGCTTCCTGCCTCAGTTTTCCCCGTGCTTGCTGCCCCCTCACCATTGGCTTCCCTGAGCACCGAAGCACAGGCTGGCTGGTGCTGTATTGGTGCCATGCTTGGCACCAGGCTGCATGGGTACCGACCCAATTTCCCTCACTCCGTTTGGCACTCTGCTCCCCCAGACCTCCAATACATTGTCTTGGGCCCTGTACCACCTCTCCCGGGACCTAAGCATCCAGGAGACCCTGTACCAGGAGCTGAAAGCTGTTGTGCCTCCCGATCGGTTTCCTGGTGCTGAGGATATCCCCAAGATGCCGATGCTTCGCGCCATCATCAAGGAGACACTGAGGTACAGCCCAGCCTTGCCACTGCCCTAAAGTCCTGGTCACCAGCCCCTTCTCCCCTGCATGGGGGGCTGCACCACCCAAGCATGGTATAGGGCTGGGTTTTGGTCCCTTGGGGCTGCTTTCATCCATGCTCTCCCAGGGGAGTGGGATTGAGTAGCTGAGCAGCAGGAGATGCTTCCCCAGGTCCTCTCCTGCCTGTGGCTCTCTCCTCTGGGGTCCCCAGATGGGTCCTTTTCCCCCACTAACTCTCCCCATATCCCAGGGTCTACCCTGTGGTGCCAACCAATGCCAGGGTCTTCTATGAGAAGGACATTGTCATCGGAGACTACCTCTTCCCCAAGAATGTGAGTGGGGGCCATGCCACGGGGACCCCTGCTGTGTTCAGTGGGGCTGGGCAGAGGTCATTAACCCCACCTTCCTGCCCCACAGACCCTCTTCGTCCTGGCGCACTACGCCATGTCCCATGATGAGACCTACTTCCCTGAGCCCGAACGGTTCCTGCCCCAGCGCTGGCTCCGTGGCCATGGCTCCCCCCACCACCCTTTCAGCTCCATCCCCTTTGGCTACGGGGTCCGTGCCTGTGTCGGTCGCCGCATCGCTGAGCTGGAGATGCACTTGGCACTTGCCAGGGTGAGCAGGAACCCCCACCCTGGGTAACCTGCCACAAGCTGGGATAGGGGCCCCAGGGAGCCCCAGAGGCACTGCCACCCCCATTCTCCCCACAGATTGTCCAGGCCTTCGAGGTGCGGCCAGACCCCAGTGGTGTGGAGGTGACATCCGTGTCCCGCATCGTCCTGGTGGCCGACAAGCCCATCAACCTGGAGTTCATTGCTCGCCCAGGGGCCCCTGAATGCGTGCCCACCCCCCAGCCTGGGTGCTGAGGGGGGACCCCACTGCCCCACCAGCAGGGGCAGGAAGGCAAATGCACCTCAGCGTGGGCCAGTGGGCTCCCAGCCCTGCTGTGGGAAGATAGGAGGGATGAGGGATGCCCACACATCGCCCCTGGGGCACTAGTATCCCCTACCCCAAATCAGCAGGAGGCTTGGGGAGCTGCTGTGCCTTTCACACACCACGAGGGGTTGTGTCCCCCATCCTGTGCCCAGCCAGGCTGCGTCGGGGACCTGGGAACTCTGCTGGGGCTGGGGGGAGGCAGGGAGGGGGCTTGCAGCCGTTCAGTGTCTCCTTCGTCCCGTCCTTGTGTAGCTGCGCGTGGATCTGTGCCTGGAGCCAGGACACCTGGGTCCTCTCTGAACAGCTGACTTTGGTCTCAGCCAACTCTCCGTGCCTCAGTTTCCTCCCTGCCTCCCAGGGGAGGCTCGAGTGCTTGTGGTGGGGTTTGGGGTTTGTGCCTGGTCCCGAGGGATGGAGCCAGCCCTGGCCCTGGGCAAGTGGAGCACTAAGAAGGCACATGGCTGTGATGGAGAGGAGGCCTGTCACCACCCGGTGCTCGTATCATGTCCCCTGGCAGGGCAAGCCCGCACAGGAGGGGTGTGAAGCACCCAGGACCTTCTGCTATCAGCCGTTATTTCACTGAAATGCTGATAAGGGGTCACAGGAATGGGGACAGGGCTTGCTATGGGCAAAGCAAGGGAGGGAGGATCGCCTCAGCTGCCTCCCTGTCCCCAACTGGGCACATGGGGCTGACATCCAAGGCCATTGCAGGGGCTCAGAGAGGGATGCACTGCCACTTGCCCAGGCTCCTGGAGGGATGCGGTATGGGACATCCTAGCAGGGAACCCCCGTCACCTTCCTGCTGCTTGGGGATCCTAGCTGGGCTAGGGGAAGCAGCAGGCAGAAGCTTTGCAGGCGCCAAGGCTGCCATCCCCACTGGGATGTGCACACCACCACCATGGGGGAGCTATCAAGGCTGCATGCCTATTCGCCTGCCCCTATCCACATGGGCAGATGTGCCACCCTGTGCCCATGCCACCCTTGCCGGCATCCCAGATTGGGGCCCCCAACCCGGCTCCCATTCCCAGCCCCACTCTGTCCGCAGGACTCTTGCCCAGCTGCACTGGTCAGAAAGGCGAGGCAGCGGTTCCTGGAGCAGGCTGCTTTGTTACAACAAGGCTGAAAGGACCAGAAAGTAAACAAATAGCCCCCGCACACCCCAAACCATTCACAGGGTCCCCATGCAAGTGCCTGTCCTGGTGCCAGCTCCAGGCACCTCCAGCCCTGCGTGACCCTACCGTAACAAGCCTGTGTGTGCAGCTGAGCCTACGCTACCGGGCACCAGGCGCAGCCAGCGGGACTGCGCTTGCTGGGGATGGAGCCATGGCCAAAACACTCCAATCCATCAGCAGGACAGGAGCGGCGTGGCCAAGTCCCAAGGGGCTGTGTGGGTCCCCATGCCCAGCTGTGGGCATGTACAGCTCCTCCGGCACAGTGCCCATCGAGCATCACCGTGTGCTTGCTGGCAGGAGGCGTCTCTGGACCCCTTTTCCCCGCTCCCTGCCTCCCCGAGGCCAGCAGGATCTGGCCCCAGAGTCAAGACGAGCCCTAGGACTGTGATGGGCAGGCAGGTCCTCCCCGCAGAGAGCCTCCAGAGCCCGAGCCTCCTTCCATGGCCCCAGAGCCACGCAAGTGG
>JANHGB010051297.1:8651-23835 GCA_026283785.1 Coracopsis vasa
TTAACTATATTTGTTCCTCCATTAAGTCTTAAAGGTTACGCTTGTCTCACTTATTAAACACACGGCTTGAAAACTCAGTAAGGGTCACATTCAGCCCTTTACTTAATCTCACTGAGTAAGGGTAGAATATGTCCTTAATTTTTCTTTAACTCATTTTGCTGTCTTAATGGTTGCTGAAAAACCTAACTGCTATTTCATGGTTTTGCTTTTGTCACGTCTTCCAGAATGAGAAGCCTAAACACTTCTAGCTAAAACTGCACTTCGTTAAAAATACCCTGCACCTATACTAAGTTTAATTGTGTCAGACAGTTACTTACATGTTACAGATCACGGTTTTGTTTTGGGGTTTTTTTCTTCTTGTTTTGTTGTTTTTGTGGGGGTGTTTTGCTTTTTCTTGGAAAAGCTGTTTCCTATGTAGTAAGAAAAGCCTCTTCTACTCTAATTCACTTACGTTTTGTTATGCACTGTGCCCTTTGGATAAAGAATGGTATCCAGTTTCTTGTCTTCAGAAAACTTGACTTGGAAGTCACTACCTCTGTTTGGGGAAAAAAACCCAAACCAAACCCCAAAACCAACTAAATTGGAGACCTCTCCTCCACCCTTATAGCAGGGGCTTTATTACAGCAATGTATCAGGTACAGGCTGGTACAACACAGCTTCAGTCATCCCTGAAGTTCAACTGAAACATTTGACCTGATGAAGAGCACACATGAATCTTGCATGCAATGGGATTCTAGAAAAATGCTTTGTGTATAGTACATTACACAGACTCCTGTACATTAAATAGGCAGCACAGTATAAGGAAACTGGTTACAAAAATAGCTTGCTAAGAGTCTTCCTCATATCTCCACAGAGGCAGAAACAAACAATGCTGAGGGAGCAGCTTTTGTTAATCTTCCATTTGGATATAAATTTAATAGAAGGAACTTGTTACCTGCATTATACCAAAATGCAGTGCTATACAAGAGATGCAGGAGTACTGCAGTGACTGATGTAGTATTTTATACAACTTTCATATCCAGGCCCCTTTTACTACCAGCAAAGACTCATTCAGAGAATCAAAGAAATTTGTGAGCTTTACCTTCCACTATACAACTTCAGTTATTCAACAGCAATCCTTTACAACTTTTTACTACTCTCTATGCACAACACTAACTTGCAATATTGCCAGTGGAATGGCATTACAGTCCCTACTACAAGGCTGATAACATCTCAGTACACTTAAGTAGGATGCTTTGGCAACCAAGAAATGTAACTACAGTTTGAGAAGAAAGGATTCCATCCTGAACAATCACAGCTGTTTATTTCTGGTACAGGCATCTGGTGCTTTTTTTCTGACTACAGATGATGCGGGAGCAAGCTGTAGTCACTGCAATAGCGAGCATGGTAAGATACCCTTATGGTGCAAGCTGAAGTCTACCAATGGTAGCGAAGTATCTACTATGAAAGCAACACAAGAATCTTTTTGATCAGAATAAAATTTAATATAAATTAATATCAGTGATGTTAGGAACACTCAATTTCTGCATAGGTAATTAACCACAAGTTGATTTACATTCTTCACCTTTTAACTGTAATACAAATATTGCTTTTATGGTGTTGAACATCAAGCACAAGTTCATCTCCAACCTGAACTTGGAGTGGCTCATCAAGAACAACTGCAGCTTGTTTCCAGTGTGAGGACTCATCAGATGTATTCAAGCTGTAGTCTTCATCAAGATATATGTGATACCAGAAGGGAATTGCAGTGACTTGGCCAGACTTACAAATTTGTACCTGAAAATATTTGAAGTATTGATTTAATCAGTTACCCCTTTTTCAAAGAAGTAAGAAAATAAAGTAGTTCAAACCATTTCAGTCCATTTCAGAGATACTTGCAGCCAAGTAAATTCTGTACTGACATTTTCAGCCAAGGTGAGCAATGAATGAGCAGCTCTGCAGGACAGCAATTACACACTCTTCTAACTTCATATATGAACAACTCACCTTCACCTCTCTGCTGGAGCTGTTCAACAGAGGGTTCATGAGATCGAGCCTTAACAGCTCTGCTGGCTTGCTCAAGGGTACACATGGTAACGTGGAGAGATCCAAATACACGCGAACAGGTACCTAAAAGTACAGACCATAATGTTAGGCATCAGCCATTAAAAAGTGCAAAATTAATCAGAATGCAAAAGTTTCTAGGAATTACTGTAATCCCTGTAGGAGACAGCCCAAATACAAAACACACCCTTTTAATCCCTTTTGAAACATGACTGTTGGGATACAAGGTGGTGAAAGAGATCATAACAGCACAGTCACTCTTCTGCATCTTTCATTACTCAGACAAAGCTTCTCCCACGCCAGTTCTAAAACAAATGTTACCAATTTTAGTTTATCTCAAGGTCCCTGTCTGGTCACACAGACCTCTCTTGATAACCTTAACAGTAAAAAAAAAGTTTCAGCTCTTCAGTTCTCTTGCAGTTGATACCCAAACTAAACAGCTGGACATCAGCAGACTTTGAAACTGTCTGCAAGACACCCACCAACTTCATACCTTGAACTGGTTGATGAATGGGGCTATGTTAAACCCAAGAGTTGGTTCTGTTCCTTGAACAGCACTCTCCAGTAACAGAGACTCTGATTCTACGAGCATCCCATATACCAACACATACTGTGGAAAAATCTTCCCCCCACTGTGAAGTAAACACCTGTAAAGTAAGAGATTTCACCTCTAAAGCATGTCAATCAAAAGGAATTAAAACATTAACTACACTTAAGAAAGCACACTCCTCCTTCCTCTAAAGTCAAGCGCTGATAGGCATTTCAGTTTGATCCCATTTGACCAGACAGCTATATCATACCAAAGGAAAACTTGTCATGTAATACTAAGCTATGGAACTAAGTAATTTGTTCTCAGTGCCCATACTGGAAATGGTGATAGTCCAGTACCTGTAGGGGGCCTACAAGAAAGCTGGAGAGGGACTTTCTGCAAGACCCTGCAGTGACAGGACACAGGAGAATGGCTTTAAAATGACAAAGGGGAGACCGAGATGAGATTTTAGGAAGAATTCTTTCCTGTGAATGTGGTGAGGCACTGGCACAGGTTACCCAGAGAAGCTGTGGCTGCTCCCTCCCTGGCAGTGTTCAAGACCAGGCTGGATGGGGCCTTGAGCAATCTGGTCTAGTGGAAGGTGACCCTGCCCATGGCAGGGAGATTGGAACTAGATGAGCTTCAAGGTCCCTTCCTACCCAAACCTTTCTATGGTTCTATGATATTTCAATATAAAGACAGTGAGATTTATTCATAGCAGCAGTATCTAATACTGAAGAACTGGCACGAATGCCTAATAAAACCGGAAATCAGGAAGTACATCAGATTGGGAGGCACTGGTTAAGGAGGCAGCATAGCATAACCACAGGGAAACAAAACCTGCTGGGAATTTAAGTCACCCTTACGTAAGTGTTGAACTAAAATGGACAACAATACAGGAGACAGCACTTTTTCCTGAGAAAACAGCGGAGCCTTGCTTGATCTCTTACTGCAGAATATCACACTGCTGACAGCAGCAACATGATAGAAGCCTTCTTTCAGCACAGTATCAAAACACCTCCAGTTTAAAAGATGTTGGTTTAGGTTTTCTTTTCCTACAGCATACCTCTTCATAGGAATCAGGTAGCTCAGTAACGCGCTATTGAATGTATTTTCACACCAACGGATTTGTGTATGACAAAGGTCAGTAGTTTAACTGTGTGTTCTTACAGCAAAAAAATTCAAATAATCCAAAGATTCATCCAAAACTTTGAAAAGATAATGAACATTAATCATCTGGAATACTCTGCCATCACTAAGCAAGAAGATGAGCAGAGAAGATTCCCTGGCACCCCAAAAGGGGGTAAACCTGTTTCTCATTTACTTCTTTTGCTACCCATTTCCATTACTTCATTCCTCTTGCTCTGCATTCCTTCCCACCCTTCCCTACTACAGCTAGCAACTGCTGCTGCTTCCCTGGCTGTTCTAACACCATGTGTTTATATTCTTGAACATTGTTCCAACACCACTTTGACATGTACATTGATCTGGGCTTGTCTAACTTTACACTAAAAGCTACCTCAGTTATTACAAAGGTGCTGGCCATCTTGGGAACTTCTCTTGGGAATAAGCTTTTCCATTCATATTCTTGCATACACAATATGAAAGTGAAATCTTGACACTTTTTGTAAAAAATACATGTATGCAACAGTCACACCAGAGACACTTTGGGAAGTTCAACCCCTTCAGAACAAAAGCTTTTCCTGCTCTATAGAACCAACACAGCAGTAATTTCACAGTTAAAATTACTATTTTCAAAAGTTTTCAGATAGCTACTATATAGTAGATAATATTAACTAGATAGTATTCCTAGGAATACTTCTGTCCGTTTATACTGTACCTGGATATTGCAGCCTTTTCCATCACCTCCTGCTGGATTAAACCTGATGTCTCTATAACATCCAAGATAATAATACTCCACAATTTGTCTGATTTGGGTCTCTGTAGCACCACACTTTCATCTTCCAAGTGGCTGAGCCAAAACTCTAATGTTTCCTTAGGAAAATGGTTAGCTTCTGAAATTACATTAAGTGCTGCTTGATGCTGTTCTTTCTCAACAGAGCTGTAGGCTCTAACTGGTCCAAGTTTGCCAGCTATTATTGGCAGGATGGAGAACCCTTCAGATACATCTAAAACATACAAAGGATCAGGAGCCGCATCTAGAAAGCTCTTGTTTTGATTCTCTTGGAGGTTCATCCCACTGCCATGTCCATCAACGTCCATGGACTGCAAGTCCTTACTGGGATTTAATGCCGACAGCACTTTGCCCATGGCAGCTTTAAAGCACTTGTGGTACAGTACATTGTTCAGCAGGGCTATTTCTGTGGATTCAAGCACACATACTTGAGCATTGCCATCCTGTTTGCTGGTTGTCTGAAGGCCAGCCAGGGCATCACATAGCTCAGCCTCATTGCCCAAACTCAGTGTGTCGTCCCTGTCACTGAAGTCCATCCCACACTCGGAAGACAAAGAAGAAATCTTCTGGATCTTCAAGTAGCAGTCTTGGCAGCACACTTCCATCAGCACTGTATCTCCAGTCTTCACAGAATAATCTTGCCAAAACAGCACAAAGAAGTCATGTCAGTTACTTAACAGCAAATAACAGGGATGCAGCCATACAGTGCTTAAATTAACAAAACAAACAAACAAGAGTATTCTCTCATTCATTTATTAGATGTTACCAGCGTGTATGAAAGAACTTTTCTAGTCTGTAGCCCACAAGCCAAAATCTGCGATTGTGTGTTAAAATTTGCCTCAAACTGTTCCACACTAGGCAAAAATCCATTTATTCTCAAAATTAGCCTTTCCATGACAAACAGGTATTACTTTAAGCGTTCTGTCAACAGCAGAGTGGAACAAGAACTCGTAAATAAATTCCTTTTGCTTTAAAATGAAAAATACTAAATATTTACATTTTAATATTTCCTGTATCACAGAATAGCTTGGGTTGAAAGGGCAGGAGCAGTGAGCAATTCCCCCCTCACCTCCCTTTCACAAATCACATCTTGTCAAGTAGAGACGGTCAGTAGCCCTGCTTTTTGGAGTTACTCCACAATGCATTTCATTTAGTATAGAAATAAAAACAACTTAATGAAAACCTCTCTCCCAGATCTTAAGCAGGCCCCTTATTTGCTTCACAGCAGAGCCCCACAAATAAGCTCTGATTCAGGGACTGTGCATTACAGTCCACAAACATGATCAGGAACCACCTCACAGCTACTTGCCCTTGAACTTCTCCAAAACCTATTTGCTCCCACTACCTAACCTCTGAGATAACCTATCTCAAAACCAAAATGAAACCAAGTTAATGTACCACAACAGCGGACATACCAGGGAGGCCCTGCACAGGATAGACTGCCTGCTCCCAGCAAGTTTCCTCACTGGGACTTGTAGATAGAGCATGCTCATCATCAAGCTGTAGCACAAACCACACCACAACAGCATCTAGTATTCCTCCTTCAGTGACTGGCAGGCTGAGCTTCCAGGGCTTTCTAACCGCAAGGCTTTTCAGTTCCTGACCAAAGTGGAAAGAGAGAAAAAGTGTCAGAGTTTCTTTCTGTAAACAGAAGAAAGTTTTTTCTTACACTGGGTCATGCAAGTTTTTGCACCAATCCATGAGGGCACCCAAGAAAAATCTTGTTAACAAGCCACTACAATACGAATTATCATCATTAGTCAGTAGCATAGGAACTCTCTTCTCAAATGCAAGTGCAATTACCCACATGACTAAGCCACAGCCATCAGCAATTAAAGCAAACATGCCTACATTCAAGAACATACGTATTTAAAAACACTGAAAACTGCAAGAAAGGCTTTAGCCTGGCAAGGCTTGCCTTATGAGAAACAATAAAACTAGAGCCAGTTTTTTGTGTAAATGCTTAGGCACATGCTTCATTTAAAACCTGTGTTCAGTCAGTTCTAGAAACAATGTAAGAACAAGCACTGAATTCACTCGAACAGAGGCTCAGCAAAATCATTATAAAAACACTAAGTCTGAGGGTATTTGCTATCAAGGCTACAGGCTTTGTGTAGAAGCTCAGGCATGTACAGTTTCACTACTGGGAAGAACCACGATCTTCCCCAGTGTGATCAGGTTATCAGTTCTCCAGTACTCCTAAAAAAGTTTTGAATAAGTAACAGGAATTATGTTTTCTTCCAGGTAAAATTTATGCTCCTCAGTAATTGCCTTCTGCTACCAACATGAACCACACAAAAGGCCCAGCTTTAATGTCTCAGATGGTTTTGGCATAAACTAATTAATAGGAGGTCAAGCACAAGGGACCAAAGATTCTCCGAGTCACAATGTTCTCCTTAGTAACAGCCTTTCCTAAACATTCATCAGCTTTCTGATCTGCTTATGTTTTCTCTAAGTTTCAATTCTAAAATACACAGGACAAAAGAGAAGTTCCACTCTAAGAACATGAGTAGCTCTCACATGATGCAGTTTTTATCTGCCCCGCCTGAATGCTAATAAAGTTCATAGCAAAATCTCACTGTTCTTCAATAAAAGTGCTTTCCTTCTGTCATTTTTTCCTGTACATCTTCATCTGGAGAGGAGGAATAGTAAGTTGAAGCTTTACTGGTAATAAGCCTCTTGAAGCAAGAGAGTACGAGTACAAACATGCATCTGTTTCTCAGTTTCTGGGAAGTTATAGCTATTTAGAAGTGTATTTGATATTAAAAAACACTCTTTTTGATTATTCCTCAAAAGCAGTAGGCCCAAGGTTCTCAACCACCGGTCCTAGAAACTGTAGTGCTATATCCCCATCCTATTAAGTCATACACAAGACTTAAAAACCCACCTGAGTGCAGTTATTTCAGTTTTCCCCCTCTCTACCATGCTGCTTATCCCATTTTGATTTCTCACATTTGCCCACCACATAAAAGTTTTTCTATTATTTATGACAATTACAGACTCAGACAGTTCTAGCACATCACGATGCCAATTTGTCGGGTGTAGTTAAAGAGACAGCAAAAGAAAATAAAGCTATGATGCAGGAACAGGCAATAAAAACCCCATAATGATGCTATGCCACATATGCCTTCTGAATGAGAAAGAGTTTGTATTTAAAAAAAAAAAAAAAATTAATGGTACTACAAATAGAAGGAAAAATTACAGGAAAAAAGCAATTATCAAATTTCCTATGTCTTGAACCACAGTTTCTCAAATACTCCACATAGTAACTTCTCATGAAAATTAGAAACAGCCAGTATCTGTAATTGTTGGCAAGAGCACAGTTTCTTTAGGGCCTGAAAGAGAGACTGAGCTTTAATTACCAGCTGTTGAGGTAAACACTCACTTCCACTCCCAGTGGCACTGATCTGCTGCCAGCAAACACGCACACAGGTAGTACCTGGCTAGGTGTGAGTGTCTGTAATTATAGCCACATCTCATTCCCCTGCCTGGGAGGAACCAAGCTGCTGCTGCTAATAATAGCACTAATAAAGTACTCAGCATAACTCAGGCTGCCTTTCAAATTTCAACTTATTGTTTCTCTGATCTGTATTGTCTTTGAAGCCTCCGACAACTTGGTTTGCGGGATACCATTGTACTGTATTTTAAGTCTTCTTTTCAGTTTTGTCAATTTAGGTCTGGATAGTTAGTACAAGCAGAACAAATGCCACATCCCTCTAATTCTTTGAAATACAAGCTTAGAAAAAGGGTATTTGAAACTACCTTCCTAGTGCTAAGTGATTTCTGATCTCAATTTCAATCTTTAGTAGGCAATTCTATTACTGTTTGTAAATATAGCAGGTTGTTGAGATTTTTTTTAATTATTATTAATCTAATAACAGCACAGACAAATTTTCTATTTTTTATGTGCACCAACTGAAAATCCAGGTATGGCCATGACAAAACTAAAAAGATCAAACAAACATCCCCAGGTTGAAAGTAACTTACCTGTGTTTCAAACTGCCATATTTGCTCACTGACAAAGTCACAACAAACAGTAACCAATGATTCCAAATAAATTAACTGCATTTCTTCCCTTTACTGATATCTTGCAGTTTCATGACAGGAACACTCCATTAGTCTAACTGAAACTTCAAAGGAGCATTTCTGAAACATGGTTTGAAAAGTAACACCGTTCTTTACTCCTTAAAATTACCTTTAGTTGTCTGCCAGCCTGCAGATGCTTAAGAGTACGCATCTCATATAACAGTAATAGTTTCTTATTGATGCTAGAAGCAGAAGCAACATTAGGCCACAGAGAGATTGCTCCCAGTAGCGTACTGAAGAGCCTTGTCTTATTTCATTTTTAATCTCAGCATGTCAGACATGCCAACTAGGAAAAGCTATTGATTCAGAAAGACTGCAATTCCTGGCCAAGCAGAAGCCAAGAATAATTTCATTTATATAACAGAATCTATTTTAAGCTCTGACTCAATGCTAACTCCTCATCACAGGTCAATAAGAAAGAAACACACCACAGATCAATGTACCATATTTTTAGCATGCTCAGCTGAAAGTGGCTGAGGTACCTGCCTTACAGTTCAGGCCTACTCAGTACACTCATACAAACACATTTTGTGCAAAATACACAAAATAATGCTATCATATTTTAAAATGCCATATTACAGAAATACTGTAAGATATCAAAGGAGCTGAAGGGTAGAATCAAGCTGGCTAAAGAAGATAATTTCTTCATCTCCCCTCTCCTGTACATTTATCTATCTACACTTGCAAACATTTTTATGCCAAATGTAAAAGACATCCTTACTTTTTTGTCTTCAAGAGCTTATTGAATATTCTAGAGGAATAAATTAAGTCAGCTTCACAACTGCATAAATCATTAAAGATGGGTCTATTGCATCCTTCCTCCCCTCTCTGTAGCGAGGCTGGCATTTGTTTGATCCTAGGTTGAGCTAGTTTAGGGAACTAAACTATGACGAACAAACAAAAAACTCTACCTTCAAAACCTCAGAGATCGTCATCTGGTGACTCACATCACCACATGACCAGACAAATACCAAAATCAGCAGAGGATTTCACTGCAGATCTGCTGACTTCGCACTTGCGAACTGTTCTGAAACTGAACCCAGAAGCCACATAACATATGGGGCTGTCATTATTCATAAATAGATTACTTATAAAGGACGTAGAAAAAGAATTATTACCTGCAGATTGTTGAAATCCACTGTCATTACCTGACAGGGTTTTGTCAGAGGTATGTAGCCTCCAGGAATACGACTGAGCTTCTCAGTGGTGTAAGGTTCGACAGTCTCCTCTGAACCAGCAGAAGCGTATGTTGGACTAAAGAACTGCACCGAATTTGACAAGTGCACACCAGCAATTTCTTGCATTCCCACTCTGGGAGTAAAAGGGAGAAAAAGGAAGAAACGAGACTTCAAATAATTTGAAAAACAAAATAATAAAAATCTTTCCAGGCTTCTTAAGTATTTCTAAATGCAGAGTGTAAGAACAGAAGATATAATAAAAGATAATAAAACAATTCTGTGGGGTTTTTATTATGTTCAGAGAAGCTTTAAAGCATAGAAAATGCACAACACTTTCAAGAATCAGAACTGAATGCTGTCACTAGGAACCGAGAAAAAGCGCTGTGTGTCCCTTGTCAAAGGCCACAGACTTTTGTTCCCTTAAGTACAACTCACTGAGTCTTCACAGAGAACGAGAGAATATACCCTGTGATAATAAGAACAAATAAGGCTTTTCTTCTGCTGCTGCATTAGAAAGGTAACAAGGGTGCTTCTTTCAGATGAGCAGAATAGTGAGAACAGATAGATATACAATAGGAAAATGCATTTTTGGAGTCTCTGACTTTCATTTTGCCGTACTTCTATATATTTTTTAAACACAATCTATGCAAAGTAAGGTGTTTCTCTTAGTTACAGAGCTGCAAAGAATGTTCCAGCATAGATTTCTAGGTAAAAGGCTTTGACAACTCAGAATACATGCATCCTCTCTTCTAAGACAGAAGATCAGTTAGGTTTCTAGAAACAGCCAAAAACTTCAAAGAATGCAGTAACTGCTTTAAACCGATTACATACACTGCCAATCTCTTAGGCTTGAGGACTTAAGGTGTATTCTTATTTTCAAAGTATGGGTCAGGAAGTTACATGACTCTTGCACAAGCCACACTTTAGGTTATCCTGAAATAGTGTATCTGCCTGTGAAGGACTTCGTGCTTCTCATTTCAATGACAGCTATCAATCACATCTGCATTCTTACAGTGAAATCTATCACTCAGCAGTTGAAATGACAACTAGTTAAAATTTGATTTCTAGAGCTACTTTAAATTCTGAATTCCTTTCACAGGAACCTTCCCTCCCTGCAAAAGCTCTCTCTACAACTAAGTATGATCAGGCAGGCTCTCTGATAATGTTCTCAGGTATGGTCATCTTGAAGCTCCCAATTGCAGAATCAAGTAAGTTGCCCCTTATCATATCCTGGATTCTTAGGCAAATATATTCTGTCAATTATGCATAGCTAAAATACAAAAATAAATCAAGTTCCATCTTTGGAGCCAATTCCCTAGCAATTAAAGAATATATGGCATATAGAAAGCATGAAGTAGCAAGTACTTCACGACATGTACTAAAAAATACAGTAACGAGAAACTTCTCAGCTGCTCAGTGAAGCAACTTAGATATTCTAACAAGGATAAGACTTTTCTCCTTCATTTGAAATTCAATCCATGTATTATTTTAAAATAAATACAACCAAACAGAACAGCTGCTGTACAAGAACTGCATCATGGAAAAGGTCAGCAGATTATTATACTTTTATGAACCCTCCTGGCTTCAATATATAGCACAAACGTAGAGCCATTTCATTGCCCCTCTCTCCAGGGCCTAATGGACTCAAAAGTAAACATTAAAAAACCCTGAAACCTGTAATTCTCACAGTGACTTGAATTAGTAAATTAAGCCATATTCTGGCATTTTTGTTCAAAATGACCAAATGTAGGCGCACTAATGTAGCACACCTATGATCTCCTAGAACATTGCTCTACTGTTGCATATGACTCTCAAAAGATACCAACTTCCAACTTGAAAACCAATATGCAATATACTCTGGTACCTTAAAACTTTAGTGGAAGTCTAAACTTATCCTTACTAGAACTCAAATCTTCTCACAAGTTTGTCAGTTGATTTATTCTTCTGAAAGTAAACACATTTCACGTGGATGTGAAACAACTGCCTCAAAGAGGGAGCAATGAGTTCAGGAGATTTAGGAAAATTCAGGATGATTTCAGGAAAATTACAGCTAACCCTAAAATAAAATGAAGTAAAAAATTAAACAACACCACAGCAGAGTTGGGCCCTACAGTCATTCTTGGAGATGCAAGCAATGAGTACAAGCAGCACCAGCTGTAGTAAAGAAACATTACAGCTATCCCTAAACCATCAGGTAATGAAGCCACAGTAAGGGGCAAACCAGCACAAAGCTTGCTGTAAAGTTAGCACACAGAATTACAAGAAAACTGGTATGGTTTACCTAGAATTTCACTATATCCTAGGATTAAAAAAATATATTAAAAAAAAAAAGAGACAGAGCACAGGAAATGCAGTACAACTTTAAATTACTAAAACAAAGGGACAGATGATCAGATCAGCCATAGATAGATGATATGAAAGACTGTCAACAACTGGAGTGAAAGGGGATTCCCTCCCTCAGTAAGGTGAATCAGTGTTTCACTAGGCATCCCGCTCAGACAAGAAATCAACACCCAAAGTTTTGCTGTAGATCATGAACACACTTAAGGAAGTGTGGAGACATGCACATTTGAATAATTCAGAGATCTGTATAGTATAAATCTGAGAATAGGCACGTGTTTTCCATAAAGCTTAATAGCACTTGTTAAAATAAACTTAAGGCGAGCATTCTTACTGGAGCAAAAAGGGATCTCAAAACTATAAAGGCAGAAAAACTAAGTGACATTTTTCTTCCTACAGTATATAATTAACTTGTGGCAATCATTTCAGTCCTACCAGCCACCAGACCTTAAGCTATACTATTAGAACAGATTGTTAATTCAACAATCCAAACTTTACAGTACATTAATTTTCATCCTGAAAAGTCATGACATGTTTTAAGGCAAAATCCTATCTTCCAACTGATGAATAACTAACTTCTAAAAGGAGGCTCTTCTATGCTCATTGACTATGGGAACTTCAGTCTGTTTCTAGCTATTGTCCAGGCCTACTGCATTAGAAATAGCACTGATGCACCTTGGCTATTTTCCATTCAGTACACTGAAGCTCATGCAAAAGTTACTGTTTTCTTTGATCTCCGATAACTCCTGAACAAAATACATCAAGTCCTAGCCTCTCGGGCAGAGACTGCCTCCATGCAGTGATACTGTGCTAGAAGATGAGAATAAAAATTACTATCAAAGTAACTGATACACAGTCAGAACAGTCCCAGCAAAGAAACCCTACTGTATGCTAGCTGAGAATTAGGCAAGGCACATATTCAGAAAGATAATGCTAGGTGGGGTTAACACTTCAGCTTTACAAAATCCTATCCTCATCTTCTGAAAGGGTTACATCCAGCAGCTAGGTATAGAGCAGATTATAAAGAAAGTAAAATGAGGATAAAGGCCAAGTGATAATCCAAGAATCTCCAATACAGAAATTGAGAAGTAATTTTACTTTTAAGGAATTAAATGTCTTTAGTATATGTTAACAGCATGTGTGCCAGCATAACTGAAAATCAAGTATTTCTGATGAAGTATCCAGAAAGTCCGAACCACAAGGAGGGCAGGATGAGGGAAGGAGTGTGAGAACAGAAATCTTTTTAGTGAAACAGATAATCAGCCATTCAAAAAATAAAGAGAACAGTACATGAAAAATCCTCAATAGAAACCACTGGTCTTTCTTCCCAAGTAACAAATATGGTTTCAAACTGTGCTGGAGTTTAAACATACCTGTGATGTCTACGTATCTCTTTGCATTCTACGGCCATCCCAAATATTGTAGCACTTGCAGGAATAACTCTGCCATAGTCTCCAGCACTGAAATCTTGATTTTTAGGCTGTGAAACATAAGCAACAACATGCAATGAGACAGACCAATTTCTACCATTACTGCAAAGCCTAAGTTAATTAATTAATTAAAAATCATTAATGAGACATTCAAGATTACAGTTAAAACATCAGAAAGTTATTGGTGACTAGTAAAGTTTCTGGTCTTTGTCATTCCAGCTGATCATTTAAGGAGTTTCTTAAATATGGTGTTTCAATATACCTATGCATCAGCTTTACTTTTCAGTCTCTACTTCCTCTGTGTAATTCTAGAAGTGTTTTTTAATTAGTATCCTGCTAGAATATATTGAAACATTTGAGGACCTTTCCTTAATGCATCATTCCTACACCTAACACTAGAGGTCATCAGTTGCAGTTCAATACAATACAAAAGGTTTCAGCCAGATAAGACTTAAAAATTAGTTGGAATCAAGGCAACATCAAAACAAAAGGTAAGTCCTTCTATTTCATAGGGCCTAACAGAGGTTAACTCATACAAGAATTATTGTCATATTACTTTTCTTAACATATGCTAGATAAAATGTCAAACACAAAGTAAAATCCAAGACCCAGCAAAATTGTTCAGTTTTCCAAAAAAGTTCAAAGTTAACAAAAATAAAGAGCATAAACATATGGCATATTTAGCATATTATAACTGACTGTTCCCTAGTGTTATGATGATAATAATTCTGCTGTAATGTATCATTTTCTGCTTAGATCGACAACTTTCAGTTACGAGTTGATATCTCAAAATGACCAGGTTGTAATCATGATTTCAGGAAAACAGTGCCTTTAAAATACACGCAAACCCCTTTGGTGTTATTTACTAGCGGGAGGATGGGTAAGATGGGGGCTGATGGGGAAGGAACAAACAGTGATCAGGAGTGACACATCTCTGTATGATGGAAGGTTTTACCAGGGAAACATGCACTGCGACTACCTGCTTGTCCAGAACACAAGATCACAGAAATAAAGTGTATGCAGTTGCCTCATTGCCTTTCACCAAAATCAAATTCACTGAACAAACACAGATCACTCATTTTTAAAATATCAATACACATAAAATATTTACAAGACAGTTGTTCCTCATTCATGTATTTCTGTGAACGTAGGCACATGCACACACACTAATATCTACCAAACAAAACAGGAATTCTATTTATATGTATATATCCACATCACCCACCTTTGGTTGTAAAAGCAAATGCTCCCAAGCATGTATCAAGCTCTCCACAATTCCTTCTCCAAATAAACCAGCATCAACTGTTTCTGTGACAACCAAGGAAACTCTAGACAAGAAAAAGAGCACCATAAAATACACTGTGTAACACACATTCCTGTCAACAATTATTCTTTTAAAGAAAAAAAACCCTACCACACCAACATGAACTCAGAGCAAAACTTTTACCAGTGTTCTGAAGTTTCAGTACAGACAGGCAACTTAATTCTTCCAATAAATGACATGTTTTGATTTGTTAGAAGTTATTCAAGATGCAGATACAAGAGAATAAATACTGAGCAAGGGCTTATCATAAAGCTTCTTGTTCAACATTTCTAAATAAATTGTGTGGGAAGAATCTAGCCAAAACAGGAAGATGTTGCAGCCTGGGCACACAGCCAGCAA
>JANHGB010051298.1:0-58756 GCA_026283785.1 Coracopsis vasa
AAAATCCCCATGTCACATAGACCTTTACTTCATTAAGTTTCGCAGAATAATGAATAAGTACATAACAGCGCAGCAGGTCGATCATTTTACAGTTATAATTGTTTTTTTTATATTCTTCTATCAATGTCAGTGGTTCAAAGATTGTTATCTTTGGCCTCAGAAATTAACACTTCAGAGGCTGGTAAAATAGAAGGATTTCAGTATCTGTGCTTATTGTCTTTGTTTACTCTCACTAATATTTTTAGCTTTTTGCACTGACATTGGGGAATGGTATTCTGCTGCCTTTTCTACCAAGATGTTTGTACCTTTGTGATTCTTAACATGAAAACTGCTGTTCTAAATTGGACAGGTTCTGATAATGATATGTATTCAGAATGAAATTGTGGGCTTGTCTCAGTTTGCCACCATTTCCCTGCTAGAAGTATATTTACAAAGCTAGTGTACCAGGGCTAAACTGTCTGATTTCCAGGTTATCTGGGGGGAAAGAAGGGGGAAGCATTGGTATGTTTAAGTACATGTGAATAAATCATAGGGAAAAATTAGGGCTCTCCTGTCACTATTAGTAAAACAATTGAAACTTTAACCACCATTCTTGGTGTCTCTGCACTAGCTACTGGATTACCCCAAAGATTTTTCTACTTCTTTAAATAGACCAATTCTCTTAATAGCATCACTACATGTGCTGTAAATGTATCTCTGACATTTACTCTGCTTTAATAGTGACTATACTGTTCATTCACTTTAATCCTATTTGGAGGCATCTCAATATGGTCTATTTCATGCTGGCTTTTATTATTGAGTAGGAAAACAAGAAAAAAATTATTTTAGCATTTTCTTGTAGGGAGAGGTACTACACAAGTTTAATACATCTATATTTGATAATAACAAGTATTCCATTGCACTGTTACTAAAGAAGTATCTGTCATTTGTTGCAAAGGTGATGATGATATTATACAGTGAGAGACAACTAGAAAGCATTTAAGTGGATGGATTTGGTTTTGATTGCTTTGGATATACCATAAAAATATAATATTTCCCAGATGTGGGTTTTTTTCCCTTTTTTCCACATCCATATTGGAATATAATTGGACCCTTTTTCCACATCCATAAAGGATTTTTCTTGGACCCTCTTTTTTAGTGCTGTAAACATTACAGTAAAATCATTATCAAAATCAGTTTTTAGATTGCGTGGCTGCAATTGCCTTTTTTCCCCTCTCTTGATTCCTTTTCATGATGCTTATTGGTTCACTTGACACTTTCATGGTGGTAAACATACCACTATCTTTTCTGAAAAATTGGTCTGAGGCAATAGACTATCCGATAAGTATAAGGGATACTGGCAAAATATTTTCCTGCTCCCAATGACTTATGGAAAACCCTTTGCACAGAACACGTTGATTGAGGGGGTAGTCCAGACTCTTATTATCCAAACCAGCTACTCTGCTTTACTTTTATGTCATGGCAAAGGACTGTAGATCAATAAAACAATAGCAAGGGTTGTTATAAGAGGTACAGAGGCTTTGTATATGCTTTGCTGACTAAAGCTTTTTTTTAAGATAGGAAAGGTATTCAGTTCATTGCCTGCAAATGGATCATGTTCTACATTAGCAACCTACATCTTGTTTAAAGTCCTGGAGTTTAAAGTTACTCTTTCATAATACCTCAGTGTTTCAAGAGCTGCTTAGGAGCTTCTGCCCTCTAGAGATGAAGTACTGAAGTGGGGTGGTTGATTAGCCCTCTTTCTATGCAGCTTTTCAGTTTACCCTTTTTGAAAACTCCAGAAGCCCATCAGGTGTGGGATACTGCCCTTTCAGTGCTTTCCCAGGGATCTGAGGTATTACCTTGAAATGTGTGGAGAAACACTACTGACAGAAAGACCAAATTTTTTTGAAGCTAGTTTTCAATTTTTGCTCTGCTAAATTGCTTGTAGGAGCTATGAGACATCCCTTATGTAGAAATAAGGCTTATCATGTTTAGAAATGTTAGAAGCTGTCTTTCACCCCAAGGAATGTATATTTCATTGTTAGGGGTAGAGATCCATTATTGGAAGTCTAGTTATCTGCATGAAGACACTCATACTGTCCACTAGTTTGAAATGAATGGCTTAGCAAAATGCCTTGTGCAAATATCTACTACACAGGTCAATAGAGACACTGAAGTTCTTGCATGTAATGTTTTTTCTCTACCTTAGGACTTCATAGCGAGAAAAGGTCATGTACCATTTTGCAGTGCAGTAGATGAGATTTCAGCGGCTTCTCTGTGTGTTGATCTGCAGTAATTTATTACATCTAACATGATCAGATAAACTGATGAGTCACACTGCTTTGTTTTAAGACTAAAAGGCATAGTTTAAGCAGGTACTAATTGCTGTGTTTTCATAGATATCCTGATAATTTTGATGAAATATATAGCTGGCAGGCAAATGTAAATTTTTGTCACGCCACCTGCAATTTTGTCAGCCACATCACAAAATCTAAAATGAATAGCTAAAATGTAGTTATTTTTAAAAAGAGAATGTATTTTGACAGCGAGTCCGAAGTTTTTAATTGTTAATTATTCTCATAATTAATTACTTCATTTTTAAATTGCCATTTCCAGTTAAGAATTATTTAAATCAAACTATATCCCTTTGTCCTTACTGTCCTTGCTGTCTTTTTCATCTCTCTACATTAAAAAATATTCTCTATAAGTAGGGATTGCAGGATATTGTGCCCACAAAAACTACACCTAGATTTTGATAACCCAGAGGCCTCTTCCAATATTACTTTTTTTACGCACAGAATTGCTCATTCATATCATCAACATCCTTATAACATTGTAAATAGTTTTATTCTCTTTAGTAAGGATTTTCCAGGCATCTGATCATTCTTGTGCCCTTTTACTGAGCTCATTCATAATTTCTCATATAATTTTTATAACAAGAATATTTGCACACACTATTGTCAATAATGCTCTTGGTGAATAGCCTGTAAAGATGTAAAGATCCATAAAGAAGTCTTTTAACAAGTCTACAGGTCACATTGGCCTCATTAACAGCTGCATCATGCTGGGAGATCCTGCTCATTTGGTTGAGTACTATGAACTTTATATTATTTCCAGAATTATTGCTTTCCAACATACATGCTTCCATACTGTAAATAGGTGTTTTGATTCTGAATTAATTTCCTCTGGGTGTTTTAAATACCTTCTGTGTTGCTGCTCACAAATAGTTCTGTATTTTTCTGGCATTGTTAATAATCCTGTCACTTCTAAATACCCTTTTTATGTCACTTCTAGTATTCTTTATTCTTCAAGTGATTGTCCATATGAACATTCAGACTGATAGAGAGGTGTGCTCAATGTCTTAAGGTCCTCTCAGCAATCTGGCTAAACTGGGACTTCAGACTGTAGGAAACGCTTTTAGGGGGGAAAAGATAACTCTGGAAAATACACTAGTCCCAGATGCTTTCAACAAAATGTACGCACCAAGTGGCCACCTTTCTAATAAGAGCTGTTATGAAGAAAGCTGTAAGCAATTATGGAATAGTATCCTTGCTCCTTCCCTCAGACTGCTTTTTGGTGTGTCTATCACCCTTAGTCCCCACCAGACCTACATTGCAGTCATGCCTGTGCCATCAAACTTATTGAGCTGGGCCCTAAGCCACAGACTTGACTTTGTGACTTGACCTCATATTTACCTGTCACAGTGTACTTGACTTGACATCACTGGACTGTGACTTACCTTGGTTACCATCTCCAGAGATGATCCAGACCCTGACTTGCTGACACAATTCATACTTTGTTGTTGATGAGATCTTGAGTCCTGCCTCTCGGCCCCCAACTTGTCTTCCTTTGCAAAACAGTCTGCCCTTGCTGCTCAGTGACTATTATGGAGACTAGTTGTTTGGTTTTTTTTATGGTACTTTATCAGCTCTTCTTCTAATTAACTGTACTTTGACTATTTCTTGGATGTTTTATGTAAACCCATCTTCTAGACAGAAGAAACAAACATCTTCCAAACCATTCTGTCTATCTCAGACAAGGGGTCGGTCTCCTGTGGAATTAACAGGAAAGGTGTTCCTCCACCACTACTCACTCTTTCTGGCCTTGCCAAATTCGAGCCACAAAGTGCTCCTATCTAGATTTGGTGAATCTACTCTAACTTTGGAAGGTCATAGGTCTTTCAAGGAGAGCCAAAGACAGGAGACATGAGAATACCATAATACCTATCAAACAGTGGCTACCATGGTTTTACAAGATAACGTTGTCATGCTGGACACACAGCTCTTATTTCCTGGTTGTTTGTTTCAAAGCCAATCCTGCTCAAATCCTTCAAAGCTGATGTTAATTTCTTGCTCATCCTTTCACCCCAGGTGTATTGTGCATCTAAGGTAACTTTAATTGTCCCAGCACAGACAAGGCTGCTGATTTCAGGACCTTCTTCATCTGTTTCTGCACACTATTTTGAAACTTGGCATTGGGTTAGATCTCCTTATGAAAGAATTGGAGAGAGCTCTGCATGTCATGATCTAGAACCTGACAGTTTGAGGGGTTTTAATTATGTGAATGAAGAAGATCCTCATGGCTAGAAGAAGAATCCATAAAGTTTCTATGGGTGACAATGTAATATTTTTTTTATTGATGTGTTAACTATTCTGTAGTTCTTGAGAAAGTCTATCTGTATTTAATTCCAAAATATCTTTGAGAATTAAGATATCTATTCTTTATTTAATCAGGAAAACTTAATTTACAGTTATTTTGGACTTGCATGTGCAAAAACTATGAAGTTCAGATTTTTCTCATCTGCTTGCAGGATGCTTTCTTAGCAGACTCATTTGGAGTTTTCCACTGGACAAAAATCTGATATTTGTGGTGGCAACTAAACTTAGGTTTGGTTAGTGTAAAAAGAAAATAATTTGAGCAATGGCTTCCTGTTTGCCCCTCAACCTCTTAATGAAATAAGCTGTGTTTTTAGTAATGATTCAGCTACAGTTGTAGAAGAGATGGAGGTTGGCATAACCAATTACAGAAGGTTTTTCGGGGCAGTGTCAGACACTGAACACAACTGAAGTTTTGCTTTGTTTTTCTTGTTTGGTGGGTTTTATATCAGAGATGGCATTCAGCTTCAGCAGAGGCAACTTTTCATAGCAGGTATTGAAATGTCTTCTTAAATACAGTGAGATTTCTTAGAACCATATCTTGGGTTTTCCTTTATAAAGAAAAACACTTTCTTTCCTGTTGGAGTGGTCACTGGATTCATCATTTTATGCTCAAAGATAGTGTTAGGAATATGACAGTCATTTCCCATAGGTCACCAGGCTTCTCTTCAGGCAACTGCTTTATATTTGAGGTATTGGTAAGGTGGTAAGACTCATGCTTGTGGATGCTTACTGAAATGAGAAAGAAAATCCACTTACTAGAAAATAGAGGTTCTGTGAACTATATTCTACTGAAAGATGTTCACAGTCTTTACGCCTTGCTGATTCTCAGAGCCATGTTTTAGGCTTTGTTTTGTTTTGGTTTTCTTTTAAATAAAGTGTCTTTCAGATTGAAAGGAATGTACTCAATTTACAGGGGGAGAAATAGGGGGACATGCTGATGCTGTTACTATTAGAGCTAAAATGTGCATGTCCAACCTTAGATGCTTGGGCACATACATACCTGTAGCATGGCTATGTACAGCAGCTCTTAAAGGGTATAGACATTGAAGCAAGTAATTTTTTGTTAAAAGCATTAAAATTATTTATTCTTCTAAATTCTCAAATAGCTTTAAGGAAACCTGTGGTGTCTCAGACATGCTACTCAAAATATTAAACAAAAAAATATGTTTCTCAGTAAACAGCATTTTAAAATCTGTCAGGAAGTTGGATTGTGAGCCATTCAATCTGTGCTAATTTTTAAACCAGAATGTTGAATAACACTAAATCATATGTTTATATAAGTCTAAATTATGTGAACAGTTCTCCTTACTGTCAACGAATGTCCTCTCATTAAAAAGCCAAAACAAAAAAAATTTTACAGATGCTTTAGTTCTTTATGCAGCTCTGGTTTAAATGAAGCTTTCGTGTACGATCGTGGCTGAAAGTGAATTTGACATCTTGATAACAATCTGGTTAACCTTTTTAAAATGCTGAAGTGGTGAAAATAAACACTGTCCCTGAACTTCCTCTCCCTATATTTCCTTATTTCACTGAAACCTGACACTTTCCTTCTAAGCCCTTTCTAGAGCCACTTTCCAGCCTCCTCCAATTCTAATGTGTTTTCTGGTGACAGATTCAAAAAGGAATAAAGAGAAAAAAGAGAAGTGAGAGAGAAAGCAGAAGTCCACAGATTTAATTACTTACCATTTTTACATTCACCTCTTGCATAGCTATTGAAACCCATTTTGTAAACTTAGCTTGTTCCTTTTAAAAAGAGGCATTTTTTGTGTAACTGAAATGTTCAGTCAGTTTTCATAAGCAGAAGCAAAACTGTAGAGTAGACCCTACTAGACCTCCTTTCAAAATATAATTCATAGAAGGTTTTATTTCTACTTTGGAATGTTTTTGTAAAATGTAGAAAAAGAAATTTTGAGCGTGAAGAGGTTATTTAATCCTTCTCTTCGCTTGAGGGCGGGACCGAGTATACTTGAAATGCCCTCAACAGATGTCTGCCTAACCAGCTTTTCAAAATCTGGAGCTTCTGTACCTTTCCTAGACAATCTGTTCCCCTCAGTTTCTATCTTTGGGGAATATTTTCCTCATTGCCCAAATTAAATATCCTGCAATGCAATCTAGGCCTGTGAATGCAATTCACAGTGGGTATGAAATAAGGTTTGCTTCCTTCCTCTTCATTACAGCCTTTTCTGCACCTGAAGCCTATTGCCCCCTCCCTGCTTAGTTATCCCTTTACTAGGGCAAGCAAACCCAGTTTCTTCCACTGTGCCTTGTAGGCTGTGTTTGCTACACCTCTGCTATTTTGTGTTGTCACACTTTCTCCAGTTGGTCCAGATGATTTTCTGTAATGTTACAACACTTTGGCAGTGCTATTTTTCTTGTTAAGCCCAATTTGACATTTCAGAGGACCTTGGAATATAATGTGCTATTGTTCTCTCATCTTTGCGTTTCCCAAAGTTTGTTTAAAAATCAAATTACTAGAGGGCAGATAAAGTCAGAAATTAGTTCCAGTCCAGCACAACAGAATGGATTTATCTTCACAGTTTGATTTCTCACCCTGCCCATGGCAGGGGGGTTGGAACTAGATGATCTTAAGGTCCTTTCCAACTCTAACTATTCTATGATTCTATATAGTAGTTTTTCCTGCTTTCAGAGTGTATCTACATAAACCACCATCTACTTAATTGAATTACAGATCTTCATTCAAGGACAAGTTATTTTTGCTTATTTGCTGTAACCAAAATCTTATAGAAATATTTAGTAATTATCTGTTTCCTCCTAAAGTGAGAAAACAAAAATCACCTGCAGCACTTTAGACTACTGTAATTTAAAGTGCTTTCATGTTTTTAGTATTTTTAATACAACTCAGCTTTCTGTGTAGGATAATACCCCAATCTAAGAAAAAAACAAAACAAAACAAAACATGGCTGCAATGTTGTTGTCCTTTAGTTGGTTACAGGGAAGTCTGAAAGATCCCTGGAATCTTGTACCCTGGCATTGCAAAGAAGTGTATTGTCTCAGCCTTGTAACTTTAGATGCCTCCCTCTTAACACCAGGTAGAGCTTTTGTTGCAACTGCTTGTATTTGAAAGCTTTTTCATAGTCTTACTCTTTTGACTGTGTGAGGATTTTCTGCTTCCAGCTAATATGCATTTGTGGCTGCTCTGTATTTTAATAAGCTAACTGTTGGCTTTTTCCCCACACTGTTATTTATCTCCACTGCTTTGGATTTCCTTTTTACTAGTGAACTAATGAAATCTGATGGAGCAAAGAACTGAAACTGACTTTTCCCGGATTCATCACTTTGAATGCCCCAAACCATCCTGTACATAATTTCATCAAGAAGCATTCCTTTTCCTCTGCCATTTGCATTTTTGGCATCCTTAGTCTTTATCAGATATTCTTGTTAAAAGGATCTCAAAATTAATTTTATTCTCTTAAATATCATTCTATTCCTTCTTTCGTGTCTCTCTCTGCCAATAAATCTATATATTCTTCCATACCTCTTTTCATCTCTTGGGACATCTCCTTCATTCCTCATGTATATCTTTCTTCTTTTAAAATATTTTATTTTTTTTTCCCGTTTACAATCGTTCAGGGTGATTTTTCGCCCTATAAAATCCAGGAGCAGTTTACTCTTTGAAAACGTACTATCTACTCCTACTACTTCTTCCTTCTGTGTGATTAGTCAGATTAGTGCTTATAAATATTTGTGGGTGTCTAATATGCAGGTCCTGTTCAAACTTTATTCACTTTCCTTATCCCCCCTTCCTAATTTTTTAGATGGCCAGTGGCCATCCAATAAAACCGTGAAGAACCTGCCTGCTACTTGCCCCTAAACAGTCTGCACAAAGAATGATAAACTCTTGAAAACACTGAAACGTGAAAGCTGAAGTGAAGACCCAGCTATTCTGTATTCTCAGCCTCTCTCTGAGGATGAGGAACTGCTTGGGAAGAGAAGAGTATCTTTACCAGCGGCAAATGCAACAACATGAGGAGGCTTCAGTCACATCCATATGGGCTGGGTAAATGTCGTGGGCCATGATCTGGGTTGGGTTATTATGATATAGCATGCATAGGTGTGCGGACATAAGCTTACCAGGGTCAGATATTTAAGCTAAATTCCTTCTCAATTCTTAAGCTTACTGGGGAAATCCCATAAGGAAAGTAATCCTTGATTTATTCCCTGAGCATTGTATGTGAGCATCCCTGCATGATTTAAAGGGAAATAACCCAAAACCAACCAAACAAGAAAACCCAAACTCAAAATTAATGTTACCTTTAAAAAAGGGAACTACACAAATATCGGGAAACTGACTGAAAACAGCATTTAGGAGATAACATGAAATCTGAAAGGCAGGACTGAGACATGAAGTCTATTTAAACCACCAGCATAGATTCAGAGAACAAGCGTATTTATTAAAAATATTCTTAGTAGACCAAAAGAGAGAAGTTGAAAAGCAAAGTAAGAGAGATTGGTAGGAACAGAATATAAGAACAGGCACTCTGAAACAAAGGAAATTACCGTCTAGCCCAATATCTTTTTAGCCACTAGAATATGCCTCTGAAAAAGTGGAAAAAATAACCTTTTATATATACATACATACATATATATATATATAGCTCAATACTTCCCCAGTAATCTGCCTGAGCACAAGGAAATCTGTGGCTCAGTTACTTAACGAACCAGAATTGATGTTGTTGCCTTTAACCATTTTTGACATTCTCAAGTTCTGAAGCACACTTTTTCAACTTGGCAACATATGCTGTGAAAAATAATTTCTTTTTGTTGGTTTTAGTCATTGCCTGCATAGTCTTATTTGATGCCTATTTAAGTCTGTCTCAAATTGTCTAATGCCCAGATCGCTGTGTGCCTATTTTAGTTTTTTCTTCCTTGCTACTGTCATTGGATTTTTCAAATTCAGCCATTATCAGCTTTCTCATTATATGTCATCAAATGTGACTGCTTAAGCAGTAAAACAGTACCAAATATGCGTGGCATTGTTTAATTTTCTACTTTTAGCAGACAGTGGAAACTTACTCTATCGGTAACTTTACACAAGATCATGAATTGAAAATTCATTTAGCTTTAGTGATTGCTGAGAAGCTCAAACATTCTTGCAGCCCTGAAGAGGAAACTCACTGTGGTTAGGAAACAGTTTAATGTTGTTGTGGGTTAGCCGTGGTGGACAGTCAAGCTCCAGTGCAGCTACTCATTCATTTCCCCCCAAAACCCAGCAGGAAAAGAGAAGAAAATATTTAAAACAAAAAAAAAACACCAAAAACCCCCCACAAAACCAAACACCAACCAGGGATGAGAAAGTTCATGGGTCAAGATAAAGACAGGAGATCACTTCCTAAATTACCATTGTGGGCAAACAAACTTAACATTGAGAAAATTAACTTCATCTCTTGACAACTAACAGCTTCAGCTAATGAGAAGCAAAAGAGACAGATATTAAAGCCACATCTTTCCTCTTGCCTTTCCCAGGCTCAACTTCACTCCTTCACTCCCAGCTCCTCTACCCCTGCTCAAGAAGCATAGGTGGAATAAAGGGGTGGTCAGTACATAGCAGTTCCCCTCTGCTGCTGCTGCTTCCTCCTCACAGTTTTCTTATGCTACAGTGTGCACTCTCCACAGGCTGCAGTTCCTTCAGGCATACCCATCTGTTCTGGCATTGTCCTCCATGGGCTTTAGCATGGATACCTGCTGCAGCATGAAGCTCCTCCCCTGACCTTGGTGTTCCTGCTGCTATTTCTCACTCTTTTCATTTCCTCCTCCTCTGTCCAGCATTTCCTGCCCTTCCTTACATGTTATCTTCCCAGAGACACTGCCAGCTTTGCTGATGAGCTTAGTTGTGTTCTGCAGTGGGTCCACTGACCTCTTCCTACAGAGGCTTCTCTGCTGTCAAAACCCTGCCACCCATGCCCAATGCAAGCAGGTATCAGAAGAGAGGTGGGGACCATCATGGGTGACAGTGGTGGGGGAGGCTGGAAGGGAGCTCTTGCTGACAGCTGGTGGTTATAATGTATTGTGTGTCCTGTGAAAAAATGGCCTTGGTGTTTTGAGCCCTTTCTACAGCTTTTCACAGTCCATCTTTCTCATAGTTATTAAAAACTATGTTCTAATAACTAGTTATGAAAAACTATGATTGGAAAAAAATTGGTCCTGATAATTCTTCCCGTTAATATTGTGACTTTGCTCTAAAGCCTATTCTACTGCGACATTAATTTGTATCAACTTATTTGATTCACACCCCATAATGAATAGTTTTGCATCTTCCCAATCTCCTCTTGTTGGTAGGAATGAAAGAAGTTACCTAGCTTTTTCGCAGTCTTTCTGCAGTGCATTTTAATCTTCCTTTGGCCCCACCAACTTTGGTTAAACTCCCTAGTAAAAAAATTCTTTGTTTCTACTACTTAGAGAAAGTTGCTTCTGCAGAACTTTTTTGCATGCCTTTCAATTATTTTATGCTCTTCTCTCTTTCTTGTGTTTGAAAAGAATGTCAGTTTTGGAGGACTGCCTTTCTCCAGTCACATATGTGATCCTTTAGAAATTGTCTAGCCACAGCAGATCTGACATCTGCCTTCCTTCTCAACTCCAGGCTGTATTGGCTACTGTGATCTTTCAAATGTGAGAGGACTGAGGGAAAATAAGGATATAATTTGGCTTTGTTAAATTCCCTTTTCTTTATAGGTCACGTCTGGTTTTGTGCACGAGTCAGTATGTCACAAATACCTTTAATAATGCCCTTTACAGCATTAAAGTAAACCCTCAGGCAGCCCAGAGCTGATATGCTGCAGCTACATTTCTTTTTTTTAATTAATTAAAAAAAAAAGGCCTAGTGTTCATAGGGATTATGTGCAGCTGTAATATGATCCACACCGACAATGCCATTCTGCTTTAGAGGCACAATTACAGTAAAGAGGTTTACTCCAGACGAGTAACTCCTCATCTTTGATTTTGCAATGTACAGGTTGTTGGACAAAATCTGTCCGTGAAGAATGGAATTCTAAATTAAATTACAAATCCATTTTCTCTCCATATTAAAATGAAAATAAATAAATAAAAAAAAAATGCTACTGTAGTTTTCCTTCATTTTAAGACATTCTTCCAGGCTATTTTAAAATACATTCTTGCATGGTCACCATATGTTAACAATGAACATTTGTTTTCTGGTACCATAGGGTAAATAGTATGTTCATCTTGTTATAGTAGGTATAAAAATAGAAGATGGAAGCGTTAGTCTCCCTTGGACTGTTATTGTGGCATGCAAATGCTCTGCCAATACGTCCAAGGAGGTCTGGGGGTTTGTATTGCTCTAACAAGATAATTTAAGCAAATTCAGTGTTTTGGTTTACTTTTTATACTAGCTTTTTATGTTAAATATTTCTTTTATGTGTATTTTTTGGTTCTTCTATTAGCATTTCTAATGAGAATTGATTGCTTATCTTGTGGGTGTTCTGTGATAAACTTTCTCTCCATTTTCCTCATCTTGTTTAAAGTGTAGAGGTAATTTTCTTCCCCACATGCATTTTCTAGAGCTCTTGTAAATTAATGTATGCATCTTCAATGAGTGAGAGGAACAAACAATATGTAGCAACCCAATTTAGAATCAGTAGCACATGAATAACATGTTGCTGTTAGCTGAAGACCCATTATTTTTTGCATATAAAATGCAATTAAATATTATTGTTAGTAGTTTTGTCAAAGCTCTGTGCAAGGATTCTCAATTATGCCAACAGACTATCATTAAAAGGCTGTGTAATGCTATAAATAGATGTACTATAACTTACATAAATCATTGTACCAGTTTCTTCCTAAATTTTTTCATTCAGTTAAAATTATTATCCAGCCTTTGAAAGGCATAAGTACATTGCTGCATAACATAGCATACATTAGCATTTTAAAGATATGACTGGCTGAAGATGGATTGGTTGGCAGTGTGAACAGTACGAATGAAGACGAACCTGAAAGAAAAGGCAGTGGCAGTGCTATAGTGTAATATGTCTGGAATGCAAACATGGATGTAATAGGTGAATCTCAGGGAGCTCTGCTGACAGCTAAGTAGAACAGCGTATGTTTGGGATACCTTAAAATGCAAGTAGTTGTAAGGTCTGCAAAGCTTATGATATACTATCAGGGACACACTTAAAAAAGGAGTCAAGACAGCTCGATGCTCGTTGAAACTTTGGTAAAAATAAAAAGTGTATGTTATGAATATGTGTAGGAAAATAGCCATTTATTTTGAGTAAGAAAGTGACTTTTATAGATTATGATAAAAATGTAGAAGCCATGTGATAAGCATATGTTAGTCATAGTAATGATTTACAGTGGTTTTCAGAAAAAGCATGCTATAGTTTTCCATACTAGTGGGAGTAAACTAAGTGATCGAAGTCTCAGTGACAAGATAAAAACATGCAATGCTATAGAAATTGATAAGGACTTCAACCCTTTTGGGATCTCACGTAAGCAATGAGACAGGACAACTAGACAATTAAACTGTGGACTGTGGAGAGCCATGAGAGACAGGGTGAATATGTAAGAGATGGAGGAGCTGAAGGAGTGGCCACAATGTGTGCCACTACTAGAAGTAGTTAGAAAGTTTCCAAAAGAGATTCAATATTCTTTTAACCCCCAAAATCACATCAAAATGCGGTCCTTTCCACTGGCTTCACTGGTATCACTGTTAAAACTAAGAAATGACATACATCAAAGGATTTTCATCCACTCCTGGTATCACCAGATGCCCTGAAGATGACTCTAATCATGACAGATCTAGTGTCTAGATTTAGTGTTAAGATCTAGAATTGCATTCTAGTGGATTCCTCAAACCTGGTTTCAGAAAGCTTGGAGTTGACCAGGAATTGATCAAGTTCAGTGGTATTGCTCAGATTTAAAAACATGTTAGCACATGAAATTGTCATTGAAAATTATTATCAGAGTTTCAGGAAACTCTTTAAATCATAATAACAGCTATGATACAGGGGCAAAGTGGAAAAAGACGTAATGCGCACACACAGCAGACTTCAGAACCACTACTTAGGCAGTGGTTTCAGATCTGGAAAGGCTGTTGCTGGTATAGTCTGGGTACCTCTGCTATGTATAAGAAGGGCCAACCATTTAGTCCATGAAAGTACTTGACTAGAGTTCTCCCAGCTAGCTGCTGCTGCTAACTTCTGTGGCCTCCTTGTGTCAGCTTTATGTAGCCTCTTTGTCCTCATATCCCTTCTTCAAAGGTTGTTCTTCCACTTCCTCTTCTGGGAGCTGAATTCATCAAGAGATCTACCATGGAATAGTCATTTTCAAGCAAGTTTCTTTAATACACATGAAAAATCTGATACAAGATCAGCATATGGTTCAATCACTGTCTTTGTCTAGTATATCACATTTTTTACAGTTAGCTGCATTGCTGCTGAATTGAGGAGCATTGCCAAAACTCTTCTGTCTCTTCTTGAGCATAAGCATAGACTTTACGTACCATTGTTGTCTTTTAAGTGACTCACTGCCTTCCTCTCTTTCCATATGTAATATCTGAAACTTTCATAAACTAAACTCTTTTCCCTAAATTTACCACAACAACTACTCATTCACCTGCAATGAGACACGTTTTCACTGAGAGGAAGAAACAGTGGGTAACATGACTGAAAAATCTAACATTATTTGACAAGTCAACTTTATTATTTCTGAAGGGCACAAAGTCACTAGCAGTTCTCCAATACGTTGGCTTATCTTAAAATATGCAGGAATTTCAAGCTATTAATATGGGTAGGTAATAAGACACATTTTTAAGAAGTAGAAAGAAAATAAAGTTACTGATATGATGCAAGGTTTTCATTCCATGGAAATGTGTGCTTGAGTTGGTCAGATGCTCAGCCTAGCCTTATTGAATGAATCAGTTTCTTAGTCTGAAAAAGCCCGCAAATTTAAAACAAATAAAATAAATTGCTCTTAAAAGAGTTTTTCATTTTGTGAGGTAGATTTGGAGTTGGGAACGTTCTGGCATCAGCTGCAGGGTGAGTGCACTGACAGCTACTTCTGAGTCACTGCCTGCGTTAACGCGGATGCAGGGTTGTTTATCCCTCAGTGAAAGATGTGCTGTTGAGCAGATTAGCAAAAAGCACTGCAAGGGCTGCTGTAACCACACCATACCCATCACTTTGTGGTAATTATAACTAGCGCATGATTGCCATTCTGTCCCTATTGCCACAAGTTCCTATCTGTCTGGTGTCTGATACCGCTATGCAGGGCCACACATATGCAGGAGAATATGCTCGTAAGTTTTATTCATTCAGAAAAGGAAGATTTTAGCCTTTTAGCTGTGAAGATGTGCTGTTGGCTTAATTCTTTTTTCAAAGGGACTAGACATGATGTAGTATAACTATAGCTGAAAGTTACTTAGAATCCATTATTGAATACACTATTACTGAAATGAAATTATTTTTTTATACATGCATATATATATAAAAGAGTATTGTTGTAATGAATTACAAGCAGAATGAGAAGATGGCATAGTAAAGTTTTGTTAATTTCTGTTTTGATTTCATTTTAATTTCACGATGCTAGTCTCAACTTTAAGAAGTTTGAAAAATACAGTTTTAAAGGCATTCTGTCATATTTGTGCCCTTTAAACTTGTAAGCTGGTATACAGTACTTAATTTTATAAACAACATAGACAACAAAGTTAGGCATTTACTGAGAAAGATATCTTTAGTTATGCCTTATCACACTTAAGTTGCCCAATCTTGCAAGTCATGTTGGGTGAATTCGAGTTCCTGTTGATACAGAATGCAATTGCATATAAAAAGAAATAATAAAAGTTTTAAAGGACTATTCTGTGTTGTGTAGTTTGCCTACTTTGCTTACTTGGAAGTATATTAAAGTGTCAAAAATCAGTTGTAAAAAAGTGACTTCCCCTCCACCACTGAAAGCATGAATATAGTTGATTGTGGATTGTTCTTGCTTACAAGTGAAAAAAAAAGGGGGGGGGGGTGGCGGGGAACATGAGGACAGAAAGGAATAAAAAGGCATTAGATTTAATCCATTCTTAATGTTCAATTCCTTGTTGTCATGATTGCAAACTGGTAAAAGAGTAATTTTAAATAACTGCAAGAGCATCTGAAGTTTTGCTTTGATGAGAGGGGATACTGAAAAATTAGAAAAAATTAGACCCAGTGTTTTACATCTTTTTGGCAAATTAGCACTGAAAAGATAAATCTTACTGTAAGTTTAACAATGATTAGAAAAAAACATGAAGTATTTTTCTGAATGCACAAAAATTAACTTGTCTTTTTCAGAGTAAGTTCATATTCAGGAACTATGCCATGTGATTCCCTGTAATAAATCTAGTCCAAGTAATTTTTTTTATGCTTCTGCATTCATTGTGGAAGCAAGGAGTTTCTCATGTTTATGGAAAACTCACTACAGAATTTATGTCAAGGTGAAGCGTTAGGAGGAGGGGTCAAGGAATAGATAGGCTAAATAAAATAAGTGGCAATAAACCCTTGTATCTGTGTATTCAACAGAGACCTCTAAAGAAACTCAGGAACAAGACAGCTGAAATGCTGCTGCTGCCTCTTACGCTGTCTCGCACCAAGAGTTGCGCTGATACTGAAGCACAGAAGGGAGGCAACTGCGATGCCAGTAGTGGCAGAGCTCCAGGGGAGATCAATGCACTACTGACTTAGAAGCACGGTGTCTGTTTTGGATATATTAGTAGAAGTAGAATATAAAATCCCTGCACATTTGGGTGAGGGTGAGGTATGGAAGAAAAGTCAAGACAGCTACTGTAGAGAAAAAACTAAGAATTCTCTGACAGTTTTGGTGTTCCTGTGGGTAAGAAAGATCCATTTGATGTGGGCTACCCATATTTCTGGAAGACAAGATCCCTCACGAAAGGGTCTTGAAGGAAGTAAGCAGTCATGGGACAGGACAAATGTCTTTGCATGATCAAATATTTTTAAATTATTTACCCTTATGAGAAATATTTTAAAGATGTATTAAAAAAAAAAGTTGCTCTGATGTCCCTTTAATTTTCCTTTATGCTCAGATTATTTTAGAATAGCTTTCTGTATTCAAATTAAAGATTTGAGTGAAAGTTGCTTATCATAAATTGCTTGTACATAAAATATGTACGAGTCCTAGAAACAATAATTTCTTGGTGAAGCATGTTCCACCAGTTTGCATAGTGTTATTCACAGAAGTGCTTTAGTTTTCATAGTACACCACCGCATGGAGACCCGTCAGCTTTTACAGTAAGCTTTATGCTATCAAAGTAAATCTGTAAATAAATTTGATTTGCTCTGTAAGATATTTTTAGATCTCTATTCATATATAAAATAAACCCTGAGTATGCAAGTATAAAGATGATAATTTATGTACATTTCTAGAAGGTGAAAATAATACTGAAAGAGTAGTTTTCTGGAATTCATAAAGTGCAGACTGGCTGTTTTTTTTCTCACGTTACTGTAGCCAGATATATTTGTTTATGAAATAACATGAATGTTTAGGGTAGGATGAATTGTTTCTGTAAAATTAACAGCAGGCATTTTCTTTGCTTCTTCATAACAATGTTTCTGACTAGTGTTTGAAAATAACAACTGTGTTTATGGCTGCATCTTTCAGTGTAGCTTGGGCCTCAGCTTTTGGTGCAGCCCCACGCTTTCTTGTTGACCATTTAAAAAAAGGAAAAAAAAAAAAGCAAAAACAAAAAAAGGAAAAACCATCAGATTTTAAATCTGGCCAGCTGGCACAGACATTTCCCTTTCTGTCTCCTCTATCATATTGAAGAAGCATGATTTATTGTTGATCTTCCAGCTCCTCCTAGGCCACTTTTTGTTCCTTTCTGTATACTCCCTTCTGCACTGTAAGTACGAAAATACTGTACATATGCTGTTAGATTGCCGTACCACTTGAACGGAAAAACTACATGTGGGGAGTCATCCTTTCGGTGTGCTGCTCCTAGACACGAGAAACAAGCTTCTGAAGCATGCAAAGGTGAATCCATAGATGAGGAAAGTTAGCTGAAACCAGCAAAGGAGGTTGTTATCAAAATGTCACCTTCCCCTTAGTGTAGAAAGAAAAACAAACTTGGAAGAAGTTGTGCTGAAACGGACGAAGTGACTGGCTTGGGTGGCTATTACTGACCTGAACCCAGTGAATTTTGCGCTGCTGGAAGAGCTGTAGATTTGCCAAAAATGGACTGGTTGCACTGAAACATCTGTCAGTACTTCAGCATACAGTCTCGGGCCAAAGCACCAGGCTTCTTTGGAGACTACACAAGGAAAAGGATACAAGAGAATAGCAGAAGAACTGATAGCACACCAGACAGATAAGATGCAGAACGTTATCTGTCAAGCATTAAATAAGAATTGCCTTGTGTATGTGCAATGATAGTCTTTGAATGGCAGTTTTTATGAACTAAGGGATGAGCTTTTGCCTGAAAATTTCTGTAGTGACTCACCCAAATATGAAATAAACTTTTGCCCCAAACAATTTATAGAATTTGCTCGTTGCACAGGCTGCAATTCATACAGGAGCAAGCAAAGGCTTAACCTTGATGGATCACTGAGAAAGGTTATTCAGACTTTCAGTATGACTATTAAAACATCCAGTATGACGTAACATGACTCATATTGATCCTTGGGTGAAATAGCTTCCAGCCTCAAAACAATTGGGTGTTATTTACAGCACAATTAACTGATTTAGAAAAGTTAACTTTTCAACCAAAGAAAACTCAGAATTGCTGATGAAACAGAGGAAAATACCAAGACTTGAAAATGCATCTTTTCATTGAGTCCTTGCAGGGCAGAGTTTCCTCAAGCCTTCTTCTACGAAGCCCTTCTAGTTCAACAGCTTCCAGTGGCTTCCAGCATTGAAACAACCTCAACAAGTCCCTTTTGAGTCCCTAGGGAATCTTCCTATCACCTTCACGCTTGGTTGACAGTCTTTTCTGCAGAAGTCAGTTGCACTGCAGGAGAGTAATATCCTGCTTCTTTGTTCTGTCTCCCTGCATGCTCCGTTCTGCCTTCTGAAAGGTTCCTTCTGCTTCACCTCTCAGTGGTTCTTATTTAGGTGGATCCACTCTACTCAGAATGCAGCATTTGGAGAATAGCACTCCCTTCCAGTTACACCCCATGGAAAAAAGTATTATTTTTTTTAATACTGGGATTGTAAACTGCAAACAAGCGACTTCTGCAATGACCCAAACTGAATATGTGGGCCACTTTTCTGTAGGAAGACATTGATTCACCAGAACATGACTGTTTTTAGCACATGTTCTGTGAATTCTTGGCAGGATTTAGCATTTGCATGTTGCTAAGCTGTGCTGGATGTGGCAATGCAAGTGCTGCTGAATACAGATATGAGGTTGTCATTTTAGGATGTGTCTTGGAGGCTTTACCAAATCGGGATTGAAAAGGAAATTGGCCTTCTTTGGCTTATTAACAACAACTGTGTGCTAATAAAAATAAAAAAATATATATTTTATGACATTTCTTCATACAAGTGACTGAAAATGTGCAGAAGTCTTATCTTTTTGCTATTTTCTTCAAAGTAAATGCTGGGAAAAGCAATGCTAGTGTAAAAAAGAAGGGCATATTCTGTAACCTTTGCTAATATCACGCAGAAAGAGTTTTTAAGCAGTAAAAAGAATTCATGAAGAAGACTGGAACAGGACCCAAATATTAAAATAAGCATCCTGTTACACTAAAATTAAATTCTAAGTTCTGCCTCTCTTTCCAGGAATTATGGTTCCTGTGTGCTCCATAGTGGGCATTATGTGCCTGTATTCTTGAGGTTTCAGTGATAAATAAATTATGATCTTGGGAATTGCATGGTAAAATTTTATCAGTTTATTATGTATACTCAGAAAAGGGTGTGTCTTCAAAATTAACTTCTGGTTTCCTTTAATTTTATCTCTTTAAACACAGTCCTTTTCAATAGTTTTTTTTCTGATGGATAGATGAGTTAACCCATGTTTAAAACGCGGAGTTTCAAAATTCATCAAATTAAATAGAGGCATTGAGTATATTGATGATGTATGCTAGAAACTGTCAAAAAGGATTTTAGATAAAGAAGTCACAAACCATTTCCAAATTTCTCAAAAGCTTGGAAGTTATTAAAGTGCAGTAATCATAGAAATAATTATCCACGGCATATTTGCGATTAGAAATAATGCTGCCAAAATCATCAGCTGTAGCTTTGGTATTTGTTTTTGCAGTATGTTTAATTCATATTCACGCATACAAATGTGCTGGCATCAGTGTGTAAACTGTGATTTCAAAGCAATAGAAATAGAATGTGGAATTAGTAAGAATTAGATCCATATAAAACCTCTCAGCAGGTGAGACTATTAGATAGCAATGAGTCTGTACTTACTCTCACAAGATTACAAACTGGGACCAGGTTTCCCCTGTGTTGAAGGACATTTGTCAAATATCTCTACTGAATTGTACATCCCATGAGAGAGAAAGTGCAGCAGCCCTTGTGCAGGAGCCTGGGGATTAGGGAATTCACCCAGAGCACGGTGGAGGCCGGGAATGTAATATATACTTCAGTGATTTTTAAATCATTTCATTTTGGAGCGGATTAGTTTCACCTGAAAAGGGTGCTAGGGCTCTACTTTCAAAATAACCTCATACTGATAACATTTTTCCTCAGGGACAGGAAGAGAGAGGAGTTTCTTTTGGGAGAGGACTGTTTTGGACATGGGTCTCTCATGGAGTGCATTGTCTAATCCCTAGATCTCTTGTTAAAACACAAAAAATTCTAGGTCTGACACCCTGTTTCTGCAGCACTGGTAGCTATGGCTCTGTACGAAGCCTGTGTTAGCAGTTGTGGGTTGCGGAGGGCTGCAGTGGTGAGTTGTGAGGTGGATGTTTCAAATTACCACGTCAGTCAAAGCTGCCTCCAGCCTACCATGAGGTGCATAAAAACAACCATGGAAAAAACTGCTTTGTGCACAAAAACTTGCCCATTAAGCACCAAAACAATACCTAATCCGAGGCTCATGGTGCCTCTGCCCAAACAGAGTTCAGAAAGGAACAGGTAGCTGCTGGAGGCAGAAGATAACCTGTTGTGTGTAGAGGACTCGCACATCAAAAGATGATACCTACACCCCTGACGGACTGTAGCCCATGGACAACTCGTACTAGAGCGTTTGTTTCCCAAACCTGCAATCAACAATGGGAGGTTTGGTTTTGTTTACAATAAACTAATTCAATCAAAATTCTCTGACTCTAGACTATTTTGCCACAACAAATCCCCAAGCCAATAAAAGGGGCTTCTTACAGCCTGGAGGTAAGCACCTGGTGGCTCTGACTACAGAATCATAAGCAACATCCTTTTCTGAGCATTTTGTACTTAATGTGCCTCCCACCCCTTCCACTTTCAGCTCTAATTTTTCTCAGTCATATTTTTAGATTCTGATTTTCTCTGTGCATTACACACAATTTTAGAGCCTATCCTCTTGGGATTGGCTTTGCTTAGGTGACAAGGCACTTGAAAGTCTGGTATTTACCATCTCAGACTTTCTGTGGGTTAAGCTGGAGTTTCTGTCTGCATCCTCATGCCTAAACCTACCACAGAAATCGTACACATGGTAACATGGAAAATGTTGTTTAGGTGTTTTAGAAAATGAATCCAAAATAATTATGAAAGGTTTAATCCCTGCTATGATTTATGCTAAATTTTGTTTTGTGGCTAGGTTTAGTAATGAGTGTTTATTAATAGTTTAACACGTGTCTGCTGCACAGTAAGTTATTGTTGTTTTGTTGTGTTGTTTTTTTTTTTCTGATGAGATACCTCAAATAAAGAGAACTGGTTTTCAAAACTCTGTTTTTCTTGTTTGTTTTCCAGTGGGATAATTTTTTTTCATTTAAATATCTCTATATTTAGTAGCTAGTGAATATAATCATTAAAGACCAGTTGGGAGATTTCTACAAGATACGTACTCCATGAATAAGCAAAAGAGAAACTTTCATTCCCAAGGTAGAGATGTAATGCAAACGATTCTTGTTCCTTTTTATGTAGACCATTGTAAGGAAACAAAAAGGTCTGCTTTATGAATGCAGTAACAGTGTATACCCTGCAGACATCTGCCTGTTCTTTGATTTCTACCTAGAGTGAGTCAGCTTCCTCTGTCTTCAAGGCTAGGAAGTGAGCTGTTGAATGAATAGTGATGCTTACTGCTGCTCAGAAAAAAGACGTTAAAATATACAGCTTGCGTCATTAAAATTTATCATCGCTGTTTCACAAGAAGTAGGACAGATCCTCACTGTAGGCTCACTTTTCATTTATATATGGATGAAATGAATTTTTTGAATTAGCTTCTGCTTAAATAAACTTCTCTTTCCATTTAAATAGGCTGTTGTATGGGAAACCCAATTGTTATCTACCTCTACCCTTGTCTAATCTAATGCAGAGATTGAGTGTTTTGATTAATTTTTATTGTTGTCTGTTCCTGCTTCTGACCACTCTGTCTGACCCACTTTGAAGTGTTTGTGAGCTCCTGACAGGCGTAGTTGGGTCTGATCATTGTTTTTGATCTTTCTTCTATGCGGTGACTAACATTTGATCACACAAATGTATGGCATCTGTATGGTATCTGATAAAATAGTGGAAAATTACCAGTGAAATACAGAAATTCATTCTTACATGCTTAACTGGTATTCTGCAAGCGGATGGCTAAAACATCAGCAAGCAAAGTCTGAGGCAGAAAGAGCTAGTTTCATGCTACCTAGAAAAGCATGGAGGAGTTGTGTTGCCAGTGTACTTCAAACATGATCCTCTAACTGAAGGGTAATGCTGTGCCTTACAAATGCTTTTGGTTTTGCTTTGGATTTGATGCTTGCAACTTCAAGGTTTGACTCTACACTGGGCAGCTGAACAGGAAAATGCTTTCTTTGGCAAAAGGGCTGCACAGATTCTCAGGGAATATCTTCCTTGAAACGTCCCATGGGTGGCTTAGAAGACGGAAGGAGAGCCATGTAGCATTTTGTTCAGTCGTAGTGAAAAATATACCATAAAACTCTTCTCATCAAAATGTGAAATCAGATGTACTGGAGTTAAAGGGTTTATTTTTTAAAAGAATAAAAGAATTGTATTGAGCAAATGCCAGCATTGTAATACTTCACCATTATTAAGGGCTGATATAGTAATAACCATGTTAATCTCATCAAATAGGTTCTTTGTAAAATGCTGCTTCTGTCTTTCAGCAGTGATCTTGAGATATAGAAGACTTAAAGCAAGAGCTAACAGAGTCAGACAGAAACAAACCTTGAAATTGTGTCAGTTAATTAAGAAGCTCTGGCTGTGTATGTCATTATTTTCTGGTTTTACTCTATTGTTTTGCTGTTTGATGGCTCGTCTTTTGAACAGCTGCAAGATAGGCACGTATTCTGAAGGTGTAGTGAGCCTCATTTGAAAAATTAGTCATAGACAGCTTGCATGTGCAAACTGTAATTTATGCATAAGCATTAAGCATCCCCTAAGCTCCTTGAAGGAATTTGTCTTTGCCAAATACGTGGTGAGTGTGTGCATTTTAATTAGCTCTCAGACCCATATATTGCAACTGTTGCAGCAAAGCAGTGCTTTCAGGTAGCCTTAGTGTTATTTGGAGATGAAGGTGACTGGCTAGATGTTTAACAGTATATTCACAGAATTACTCCGCAGCAAATGAACATGCAGAATGGTGTGTATTTAGCCTGAAAA
Organism: Coracopsis vasa; assembly: GCA_026283785.1. NCBI lineage: Eukaryota > Metazoa > Chordata > Aves > Psittaciformes > Psittacidae > Coracopsis > Coracopsis vasa. Next base: position 23,346 of record JANHGB010051298.1, read on the forward strand.
CCAATGTGTGTATTTCTATCTGAAGCCTGCGTTTGTTGTACTGTTCTTGCTAAGTGAGCAAGTCATGCCACGGGTGTTTTGCCATGGTCTGGGCTGGTCACTTGGACCCTTGGTGGCCATTCTGGGCCTGCCCCACTGGCCTAGCTGTGGGGTTGGACCCTGCCTCACTGGCAGCCCCTGCTCAGGACTCCCTTTCTCACTAGAGCAGCTGCCAAACACCTGTGGGTTGTCTTCTGCAGAACATCTTCATGAGGGAGTTCATGTCCCATGGCTGGTGAAGTAGCGAGGACTGAGAGGATGGTGCCCTCATTCTGCTTATGTGTATTAACTTTCTGGGTTTGATATCAGCTCCTGGTATTGCCAGCCTTGAAATTTCACCTACAGAATCATGAAGATAAGAAGTCTTACAGTGCTGTGCTTGGGGACATGGAAAAAAGTTGTTTTCCGTAAGAAAAAACCCAAAGCAAACCATAGATGAATGTTGTTAGCAATGGGGAGCCCTTTAGGAGGCTGTTAATGAACACACAAGAGTTCATAATTCTGTCATCAGAAAAGATGTCAGCTGTAGTATAAAGCCTTTACAAGCCATGAGTGAAAGCAAAAGCAGCAATTAGTTATGTAAAAAAATGGTTCAATATGACAAAAATTGTGATATGTAGACTTGTAGATGTCAGGAAAAATCCTTGCCTGTTTTTGTCAAGGCTGATGACAGTGTTTTGAAAGTATTCCAGGAAAAATCCATCCCAACAAAGGAAGGGGCTGCCACTAGATAGGAAGAATATAAACAATTCACGGGAAATAAAAGATGCTGCTATGATGGTTTTGTATTTGCAAAGAAATACAGTGATGCACTCAAAAACTTGTAGGAAATTGAGTCATATGAAAATGTTTTTAACTTTTTAATGGGGAACAGATTTGGGTTAAGTGACTTTCCAAAAGCAGTAGATTTCAGTAAGGTGTTTGATGCAATGATTCTGGGCATCTTGATTAAAAGTACTGACACTGCTTCCTGTCAAAAGAGCACAGTCTAATGGATCTAGAGTGGGGTAACTGGAAATTATCCATGGAGGTGTTCAATGAATTGTCATGTGTCTCATGTTCTGCAAGAACCAGTTCTCATTGTTTATGCTGTTATGCATTTTTTATAATGATGTAGGAGATACATGAAGGCAATCACAGACAATTATTTCTGCAGGAAAGCCAAATATTGATCTGGTAGTAAATACCATACTATGGAATACTTTATAAATTATATTCATCAAGATAGTTTATAATAACAGTCCGGAATGTCATGTTTCTAAAAGGAAAGTGCATGCAACTTTGAAAAAAATTTTAAATACGTAGCAGACAGGGAACTCCAGAGATGTTACAGCAGGAAGTTGTGCAGTGGAAGTCATGGACATGTTGAGGGGAAGAAAGCAGGAGGGTATATGTGTGTGTGTATCCTTTTGTTTACAGGAGCACGATGTTAGGATTTGTGTCAAATGAGCTTTCAAAAAATGTTTGAAGGTTTTTGAGGGTTTAGAGAAGAGAGTGTAGAAAATACTTAGGAGCAGGAGATTTATGGAGCCAAGTCTGTTTATCTGATCAGAAAGAAAATTGAGTTATCTGATCAGTGTTTAATTTCACTGAGAAAAGAGTGTGGACATTAATCTTGAGCGGAGACAGATATAACAGGACCAAGACTTCAAAGTAAGAAATAACAGAACACATTTTTAACAGTTTTAAACAGTTCAGCTGATTAACCACTAGAACAAACAGCTAAGGATTTGATGAATTCTCCATCTCTTTATGTCTCTGTAATCAAGATTGAATACTTTTCTTGCTGTGTATGAGTAAAATGCAATTTATTGGTCTCAGTACAAGTAATAAGGTTGGTGGAGATTACTAATATACGCTAAATTTAAGAGGATAATAATGCCTGATTTTTAAAAACAATCTCCTCTCCCAGTTAGGAGTCCAAGTTAACTTTAAGAAAAAACAAATTTACAGCTGTTTAACATTGTAGGTGTATTTAAGAGAATGTGCATGAAATCTGGGTAAACAGTACAATAATTTGCCAAACAAGTATCCTGTTGATCACCATCTCTGTCAGCCATATAGATCATCGTGTGGTCAGGAATCACAAGATTTCTGTTTTGTAGTTTCTTTCTTTATACCTTTCAATGGCAGCTGAAAATCGTATTTTGTCCATGTTTATTTGTAAACTTTGTTGTGAAGCTGGATGCATGTATAGGCTAATTGCTTCTAGAGCTCTTGCTGCTGACTTACTGGCCTGCTCTGTCAAAATTGCTAAGTAAATGAGTAGGCATGTGCCACAGGAATGTGGAAACAGCCCAATCCACAGAAAAGTAGGATTCTATATTCAGTGCCCTCAATGACATTGTAAGGGGCAAAAATATCCCTATATGGGGTTTGAGAGAACAAGAACTCAAGTAACAGTTTGACAGATACCACTGAAAATCCTCAGTCAGAAAATCGAGGGAGGATGGCTACTCGTTAGCCATCTACTGGGATCCAGATGGACTTGTTCAGAGAAGAAAGGAGTTCTTAACTCTGCAGTACTGAAAGGCACCACAATTTTGTAATCCATATGGATTGTATGCTCTATCTTTTATCCCTAGGACTTAAAAATCTCAGCTATAAGTAATTTGAGTGGTGAGGGGAAAGCAGAGCCCCAGAGAACACGGATAGTTAGGAAATAGTCTTGTGTACATCAGTCTCATGTGTTGGTTATAAGATCATGTTGGTAATGTGTCAGAGAAAGACACTTGTAAGCAAATTTTCGTTATTGACATAGCAGAGCAGTTTCTCTTTCACCAGAAGCAGGTACTGGTTTTTTCAGTCAGAAGACTTTTAAATGCTACATCTTGACCTGCATTCAGAATTACTTTGGCTTATTTCTTACAGGTTATAGCTCTGAGAATGGCTTCTCTGTCTACTACTAATAGGCAAGTGTTTTGTCTCAAAGTCAGTCTTGTATGTTAGTTCACCTAGTTTTTGCTGTGTGGATTTTCTAGCTGAGAGAATAATACAGAATGTATTATCAAATAAAAAGCCATCATAAGCAGCAATCTTGATTTGCTGTTTCTCACACTGCTTCAGTATACAGAAATTTTAGTGCACATCAGGCACTACAATCTGATTAGTAGTTGGTTTTGATCCTTCCACTATGGAACTTGTAGCCACCAGAGATAACAAAACATGAAGGAAGAGGTGTTCTTAAATCCTTTGTATTTCTTGGGCTCTTTCAGTAGAAAGAGAGGGAATAATGTATTTGTAACTTTTGTATTTGGCTAGCTGACAGGACCAGCCACAGTTTTCATAAATAGTTGAGATTCAGCTTCTTTCACAGTTGTCTTTTAGTGAAAGAAATAAAAATTAACAGTCTGGTTGAAATGCAGTATGTGACTTGATAACACATTAGCAGACAGCTGGTAACTTCAGGACAGACACGTGAGCACTCCCAGGCTGCATGGTGGAGAGGGTGGCTGAAGCATTTAGGTATAGCTGGGCATGGCAGGATATTTTGCAGTGTGCTTCACCAATTGCAGTTCTCTGAAGCCACCTCTGGTTGCAAACTTCTCTTTTGTACAGGGGAACTGGAGGAAGGAAAAAAATCTTTGGAGAGAAGCTCTGATGTGGTGAACAGCTTCGCCAGGACCTCTAAGCAGAACAGATTAGTGGTCTGGCCTGGAGAGAAAAAGGAGGGGAAATATCTCATCCCTCCTGCTGTCCCCTACAAAATAAGGGCATTCTGTTTTACCTTTTCTCTTACGATTCTTTAGCTTGTAGGTGACCTTACCCTGCTTCCTATGAAAACTTTTTCTGTTACCTTTTCTACTGCTTTCTTGAAAACTATTGCTTTTCTATTTGACCTTTTGCCAGCCTCCCTGGGTTTCAAAGACCTAAGAAGTAACCTGGACCTTGAGTGTCTGCCTTCCTGCATGTATGGAATCCTAACAGAGTCATAGGAACATAGTAAACTAGGTTATATTTACTGGCCATGGTATTACAGGAGCACAGTGATAGAAAATTGGAGCTAAGAGCACTCACCTCTTTGCAAGTTATTACATGATAATTATTACCAAGTGCTGACCCATCCTGTACATCACAAAACAACAGATTTCTGTTATATAAAGAACAGCTTGCAAGAGTAAGCTTTCAATATAGAAAAATGTCCATTGGTTTTGCAGGTTTTCTTTATAATTCAGCAAAATACCTCCATGAAGGACTGGTGGACTACATTAGAAATGAAAATATATCAGCCCCATGGATATGTACTTGCTAAAATACCTAAACTTACTAAATTAATCTTGCATTTATGGAATAAAGCCACATTAACATTTTTATTAAGTCAATTGTATATATTCTTCTCAAATACATTGCGTCAAATCTGAGATCCTAGCAGTCGCAACACAGTACATATTTTCTGTTATTCTCGCCTCTAGTCAGGCTTGAGATAGGTATGCTTTACCTTGAACATTTATCTCATGACTTGTCTTACTGTTTATGTGATATGCTTTAGTATGCAAATTAAAGAGCAGTGCATACATATGTGAGTCAAAATTATTTTTAGATCTCATCAAAGTGGGGAAGAGAAAAAGAAAAAAGAAAATTATTAGTTCAGTATCATTTAGCAACAAAGCAAAATTCTGTCTAGATTCAATGAAATAGAGGGTTTTTTACAAAGTGTGTGCGGGATCAGTTTCATAGGGCCTTGTGTAAGTAAATGCTATGCTTACAGGTACACAAATGCTATGAGGAATGGGAAGTCTTGAGACATTACAGAGATAGATAGCTGAGGTAGCTGCAAATATCAGAGAGTCTATAGCCATGTTATTGCCATGCTTTATTCAAGGTTATTAGACCCCAACAGGAACAATTATCCCAGACAGAGCATTGGATTAATGGTTACACTTCTGGAACCTTTATGAATAGAACTGCAAACTGCAAAAATACATGTTGTGAAACAAAGAGAACACATCACTGTGAGTAACCCCTGCAGACCATGCACATTTTAAGGTCACTGTCTTTTTTGGCATATCTGTTTCTTTCTCTGACTCATTCATAAGATTTTCATGCTGCTTTTCCCCTCCTCACTGGTTCAGGGTTCTGGTTTTTGTGCTTAGCCAAAATTAGCTTCTCTGCTCTGCCTATGAGAAAATGGGAAATTCTTGTTCAGTTTTGAGGTGGAGTATAATCAAAGCGGGAAGGGTTTTTATCTTTTGCAGCGTTCAAGCTATTCCCTTGACCTAGTTTTCCAGAGTAGGAGTTCAATGAAAAGCTGTCACAGATAAAATGGGCAAAATTAAAATATACTGTTGTAAGAGAACTTCACAAGGTGAAAACTAAAACACCAATAAAAAATAAGGAAAAATATGTAGGATTTTAAACAAAATGATCCATTTCCTTTTAAGTTAATATTTTTAGAAAACTTCCATTTGTCTAATGCCATACTAAAGGAAGAAGAAAATGCATATCAAAATAGTCTGGAAAAGGACAACATTTTCAACATGTTCTGTGTCTTGATTTTGTCTTTTCATTTTCAGTCAACAACCACTGAAACTATGGCTAAATATTTAAAAAATATTAGCCTACTCTTGCCTGAGTTGGAATGCATTTCCCTGAAGTCCTCCAAAGAGTCCTTGCAGCTCTTGCTTTATTTGCTAATCTATATTTCCTGCATCGTACTCAGATATTGAACAGGTTACTGTACATAACTTCTTCAGATGTTTTTCTAATATACACAAAACCTTGAAGATGTTACATGTCAGGAAATGTGTGTATATTTCTGCCAAGTTCTTCAAGGAACTGATTAATTTTGGAGGACATACCAGCAAATGCCTGAGTGCAAGCCTCATCAAAATGTTCTAGAGTATTGACAATAGCATATGCTTTGCACAGTATTGCTGCCATACTAATTTCATTCTTTTTAAAAGAAATTGTGGACATTTCATTTTAAATTTTAGGAGCGTCTTCTACTGTCTTTACTGCCGGCTCACATTGCCATGGAAATGAAAGCAGAGATCATTCAGAGGCTACAAGGTCCCAAGGCAGGCCAGCTGGAAAACACAAACAACTTCCACAATTTGTATGTCAAAAGGCACACCAATGTAAGGTATCGTACTGTAATAAAATGTATGAACAACATTCAGAGAAATTTTAAAAACAAAGTTAAGGGAGCAAGTAAGAAAATAATTGTTTTAATATGTTTTTCAAAACACTCGTGTTAATATCAATTAGTTTGATCAAATGCTAACAATTCCATGTTCCAGAAGAGCAGCAAAAGTGATAAAACAAAAGAGTTGTTTAGAAAAAGCCACTCATTAACTGCTTTTCTTCATAATGCCTTGATTTTTCAGGTTAAATTACCAAATCCTGCTTTCATGTACACCATCAAAATTGTAGTTTGTGTCAGTTACATTATTCTGAATTTGTAATTTTCTTAACTAGAACAATTCATCAGGTTTTATATAATGTATATACAGGCAGCTATATTACATACATGTTTTACACTGTACCTGAGCTAAAATATTCTGTGTTTGATTGGACAAATTAATTTGCCTGACATCCTTAGAAATTGCTTTTGTAAAGCAAATATTACAGGACTTTTGAGGAAGTTCATTTTCACTTGCAAGCACACATACTTTTTCCTTAGCCTGATTCAATGAATTGGACAAGCTTTCTTGGTGAATAGAAACATAGTTCATAGCTTGAATATCTTAACAATCAAGACTGAGTTTAATAGTCTGAGTAACAAGTGAACAAAGTCTCCCATCTGCATATCACAGACAGGTAAATCTAGACAGAAAATGTCCACAATGATAAAAAGTTATTAAACACATTCTAGTAATAAACATGTTTATTGAAATAATTGCCATTATTATATTGATTATGTGCAAATTATTCTTATATTATGATTTGTATTTTTTGAATATGCTTTAACAAATATAGGTATAGAATGCCTATAAATACCTATAAATAGAGTTATGCCTATGAAGGTAATACCTTTACAGGTAATACCTATGGAGGTAAATCTGAGTATATATTACCTGTAAATGTAACAACTATATAGGTAAATGTAGGTTTACCTATAAATATAGTTATTGTTCTACACTTAGCAGTGGCTGGTTTGGGTACTGGCATACATTTTGAAGTCTGGAATGCCTGCTTCCAGGTTTTGCTGTTGATTGCTAAATCTGAGTTCTGCAGATGAAAACCGTGACCAAGTTTCTGTTCATTTCTGTTGCAGCATCTTGTATGCTGATATTGTGGGATTCACTCGCCTGGCCAGTGACTGCTCACCAGGGGAATTGGTGCACATGCTAAATGAGCTGTTTGGCAAATTTGATCAGATTGCAAAGGTGGGTTTCTACTGGGCTGCTACTGTTAGTTTAAATAAGGAAGTCATATTTAAAACATTTTTTCTTCTTGAGGACTCTTTTACCTTGAGACAGTCTTACTGAAGCTTTGGCAGGAAGATTAGACTTGAAGCATGTGAAATAAAAATCTGGCTCTGCACTGAGTGCAACAGTGTGTTTCTGCCAGTGTGACAATCTGTGAAACCCAAGATAGCTCTCTAACAGGACCAATAGAGACAGCTCATGGAGCCCAGTAAAGCCTAATGGCAGATGAACTGCTCTTTAAATAGATTTTTTTACAGTAACAAGGATTAAGAAACTCAAGATAGAAAATTGATACAGCCAGTTTTCAGATCTCGGGAAAAACATTTAAGAGGCTGGAGGACAAGAGAGACAGTATTGATCAAAGCAATTTTATTTACTGACCATAGCATCTTGTTTATTCAAGAAAAGATTCAAATACAATCAGAAGGTTTTGTTCCCTTTATTTAAGTGTTATTTTTATAAAAATACAACAAATTTCATGCTGTGTGTGAAGGTGAAATCAGAAACACTAAAACAGATAACAATTTTCTGTGTTTTTTATTAGTTCAAAAACTATCACCCAGTATTGGTAAAAAAATAAATTTTTACGTTGCCTTAGAGTACAAAAGATAGAAATATGATTATGATTGCTAGTTTCAGAAAGTATTGCATAGTACATCTTCAAAGTTATAACTGTGGAAGGCTAGGTCTTTTGATTTCGTATTTCAAACAGTAGGACTTTGTTTAGATCGAGTACATGATACTTTGGCTCACTTCTTTAATCTAAGGTGTGAATACCACTGCAGATACATGTTTTTCAGTAAACTTACTTCCTGGTTTTGTACATTAAGGACCATATGAGCTCCTTAATGCAATCATCCATACAAAACTCTTTGACAGGACTTCTTTTTTAGCCTATTTTTTTCAGCTTTTCTACTGAAACAAGCTTAAGTAGAATGATTTTGCTAACAGTATTTAAGTCAGCCTTTGTAATCGTAACCCTGAATTTATGTAATTCAAGTGGAAAGTGACGATCTCAACTTGCTTTTTCCTCCAGGAAAATGAATGTATGAGAATTAAAATCCTAGGTGACTGCTATTACTGTGTTTCTGGACTACCTATATCTCTTCAAAATCATGCCAAGAATTGTGTGAAAATGGGATTGGACATGTGTGAAGCCATTAAGTAAGTGCTGAAACTTTTGTTAAATACTCAACAATTAAAATTCTGTCTTTTTTCTCGTTTGCTGTGCTACTGGTTGAAACATTCATACCTGCAGTAGTTGGTGTGTTTCACTACAGGGTACTGCACGGTAATATTGATGTCAGCCTCAGCAAAGAAATATTGGGTTGTGCCAGGCTATGATGTCACTATACCATAAAGATGATTAAGGGTCTGGAGTATTGTTCATATGTGGAAAGGCTGAGAGAGAAGGGACTGTTTGTCCTGGAGAAGAGAAAGCTCTGGGAGAAAGATCTCATCAATGCATTAAGTACCTAAAGGGAGAGTGCAAAGAGAAGAAGCCAGGCTCTTCAGTGGTGCCCAGTGACAGGATAAGAGATGATGGGCACAAACTGAAACACAGGAGGTTCCCTCTGACCAACAGGAAACATGGGGCTTTTTTCACTGTGAGGGTGACTGAGCACTGGACAGATTGCCCAGGGAGGTTGTGGAGTTTCTAACCTTGGAAGCACTCCAAATCCAACTGTTATGGCCCTAAGTAACCTGCTCTATCTGACCCTGTTTTGAGCAGGAGTTGGACTAGACAATCTTCAGATGTCCTTTCTGACTTCAATTATTCTGTGATTCTGTGATTACAAGATGGTAAATATCCCAATAGACATCACTTAGGACTTGGAAGCTTTGCTTTTTGCAAAGTCATGATGCTGCACCCACCTGTTAGTCAAACAGCACTGTGGGAGGCTAGAGCTCCTGGATCCTGCTGAGTTTGGTGTTTAGTGGTGGTCAGGAGGAGTTGCTTCTCCACAGTTAAGGTGCCTCAAGCCCTGAGCTTGTGGAGTGATACTGAGCATGTCTGCCAAAGACATTTCTAACAGCTTATGGATTCCTAGGATGAGAGGCCTACTTCCCATGTTATTAAATAAGCAATTAAGTATGCTTGTCTTACTAGACCTCAGGTTTAGTGTTAGTTTCAACTTTTCTATAATCAATATTTTAGATGAGGATTTTCTAAAAAGTTTTGTCAGTTAACAAATTAGGGCACTATTGAGAATTATGTGTTTATCAGCACTATTTTTGATTTCTGGGTTAATGTAGTTGGCCACATTTCAGTATGTGAGTACTTAAACCTGGTCTGGATGTCTGAGCGTTATGCTGAAGGATCTTAAACCTGCCTATCTAGAAAACAGCTCAGTATTGTAGTTTATTTGTTAAGCAAGGGTCTGATCCTGTTAGCTAATTTAGAAAATATTTTGTGAGGAAAGGACAATTAAATATCTTCCACATCATTTTTTTTTTTTTTTTTTTTTTACCCAAAGTCAGATAATTCATTGTCTGTAATACATACCTGAAGTTCTTATCATCTTTTAGGAATTAAAGTACTGGAAAAGGCTACTTAAAGCAGTTACCATTAATGGCACAGACATATTTTCCATAGAAAAGCTAAGTTTCCTTTGACTAAAATTATAGTATATCTAGGTGAGTTACACTTTGCAAAAACATATATCATGTGAAGGTCTGGATATTTGGTAGTCATCCATGTGATTTATTTTTTTAAAACAAATTGGACTTTGATTTTAAAACTTGGTATGCTTTTCTGTAAGTTTCATGTCCAATTTTGATGGTTTTGCCCAAATCACATTTACCACTGTCCAGGTAGCAAAGTAAGAAATTACCTCATCCTTTTGAGATATATGTGCGGCCTGCACGTCATCATGAAATGGATAGTCATGTGTTGTCTCAATTAACTAAACAGGCATACAAAGGTGATTCTTCTAATACTTAAATACTACCCTCATATGAATGTAATTGTAGTCACAAGAGGGTTTTGGCTTTCAGTTGCCTGGTCTTGTGATTTGATCCACTGTAATTGCTGTATGGGCAGGTTGATTAATGCAAATTTTGTTCTTTTCCTTTCAAGGTATTCATGGAAAAGGTGTAGTATTTATGGAAACTAGGATTTTGATCTCCTTGTTTTAGGGATCTTTTGTAAAACTAACCTCAGTGCAGGAATTGGGCTGCTGCATTTTCTAAAATGTTTTTGTTTCATCCAGAAGACTATGTCTGATTCACTCTGTCTAAAATATCTTTTTTGTCAGATATTAGGGGTTTTTATATTCAGTCACTGAGTTGCAAACTGACTCCTCAGTATGTAAGTTACTGAACTAAAGCAGTTTGCTGTTTAGATTAACAGTTATGTAGAGATTTTGCGATCTGAATATGGTTTCGATTCCCATTTTTTTTTGAAGCAAAAAGGAGGAATTCCACCTAACTGCTGGGTGCTCTGCAGTACAAAGCATTATTCTGTTTTGTTTCCTAATGATGTGTCCATTTTGAGACATTCAACCTCACTACACTAGGGATTGTTTCCTGTTAAATATGTTAGTAGTCCCATTGACTAATTGCTTTGTTTCCCTGCTCTATGTTGGGACAAATCCGATGTTTCCTATAGTCTGCAGAGTACTTTCCCAGGAGTGGGATGCTCACCTTATCAAGCCATAGATGCCAGTGCTGCTTGTGAAGTTGAGAGCTAGCCACCTTAACTGGGTGCTTTAAGGCTATATGCTAAGCTTTTTGTTAAGGAAAAATATGTTTTTTATGTATGAATATTTGTACTGTTTTCCTTCAGCCCAACCTCCACCCCGTTGTCTGTCTGATGACTTCTTAGTTTAAATGTTCTAAGCCACACATTCTCGAAGGCTCTCCTTGATTTTTTAGTGTGAAATGAGTTCCATTTCAGAGGAAAGTGAAACAGTTGGATGAGATAGTTGTACCAATTTGTAAGCTAGATACAAAATAAAATATTTCTGTAGGTATGATTTAATTCCTGAAGCTCTGAGCCAAAAGGCAGCTATGGTTTTAAAGCAGGCAATTTGCAGGAGACTTAATGCTCAAGGCTCACTGAATGTGTAGAAGTGAGTAAGAAAGGACTAGGTGAGTCATAGATACATTAGTTCAGAATTACCAATGAATAAAGCTCAGGTAAATAGGGTAGATGCTATCTTAATGACCTGAAATCTTGCTTGTGTGGGGTAAAGTTGCTACAACTATCTACGAACTACAGCTAACCATGCCTGTGAAAAATACAGAATCCTTACAAACTCAAATTTCAGGCTGCAGTAGGAAAAATACAGTCTTGATGAGTATTTTGACTGCCTAGCCATGATGGGCATACAGACTGTGGTGTGCTAAGGGAAACCAGAGAGACAGTGGGAGCAGAAAATGAAATAATAATGGGAAGTTTCAGATATACTTGTGTAGGTAAGGCAGGTGTCCTATGGGGGTGTGATAGATTACATTCTCAGACGCAGTCAGTGCCTGCATAGTCATAGCAATTGTTCGGGGAGCAGAAGAGAGAAGTAGTAAACCCTAATTTGGTCCAGAGTAACACTTGTAATTTAAAATCTTCTGTGGTTTCTTTAATTTGTGGGACAGAAGAGAACATTAAGTTCTGGAACATATTCTACTTGTTACCCTCCTTAACTCCTAAGAGCTTGTTATAAAACAGACTTTATGGCTTGTGCTGGAGAATATGGCAGGGCAGCCTTTCAACAAGCACTCCTAGAGGTTAAATGTTCCTCTTCCACTTTGCCCAGTTTTATAAACACTTCTCTTTTTTTTTTTTCCCAAAGTGAGAAGCTTGTGCCATATTCCTTGTGCAGAGCAAAGTGGTGTTTGTAATTTGCTGACTGCCTACGAAGCTCATTTACAAGCAGTTCATTTTCAAGTGTGTCAACTACTCAAGAACTGTGTAAAATGGCAAAGTGAAAAGAGATGCCAATAAACACTTGAAAGAGACTGAAGGAATTAAAAAAACTTCTCCTCTCATCTTCTTAATAACTTCAAAACACAGTTTAATAAAATACTTCTTCATGCTCCTATTATTTTAATTTCCCAGAAAAAGAACACTTGAGAACTGCTGCTTAAATGTAGGTTTTACCATACCAAATTAAGCCTCTTAACTTCTATACCCCCTTTCAAAAAAATAAGAGAAACAGGTCAGATTAATTCTGTAATGATTATTCTTATCGTTGAGACTGAAGATGTTGCTAGAACTATGAACCTGACTCATATATAGGAGCCATTTGCATTTTTTATCCCATGTAAGTGAACAAGACACCAGCTTGTAGAATATCCTGAGGTGATGTGTTTTTCATCCTTCGTCTTGGATATGACAGATATGAGAAGGTCTCCAACATAGATATTAGGGTCTTAAGATAGAAGGGCGCATGCCAGTAGTTCCAGATCTCCAAAAGCTGCCTGTAGAACAAAAATAGTCCCTGGGTTCTACCATAAGACCAAATATTTCCACTACTTAGTTCACCCCTCCCAAATAATTTCAGATGAGAATAAAAGAAAGGACTTCAGACATGGACTTGAGAATTAATATTTACCACAAGTAGTTGCAAATATAGATAATGGGAAAAGTGAGATACAAAAATGATCCTAGCATAAAAAGAATGGAGGCAATGGTAAAATTAGTGTTGTTACTGATTATTTGACTGGTAAATGAAAACAAAGGCCTTATTGTGTATGTTAACATGTTTTCTTCTCAACTGCAGGAAAGTGAGAGATGCAACTGGAGTTGATATTAACATGCGGGTAGGAGTGCACTCTGGGAATGTGCTTTGTGGTGTCATTGGACTACAGAAGTGGCAGTATGATGTGTGGTCACACGATGTTACTCTGGCAAATCACATGGAAGCTGGAGGAGTCCCAGGGTAAGAGCCTTCTCTGTTAGCTTTGGTGCACATGGACTTATGCATCATGGAGAAATGCATAGGTACCATGTCTTCAGCCATCAGTCTTGAGGGGGAAGCCTGAATTAATTCTTACTGCTCTTAGGAAAAAAGGGGGCACTTAGTAATTCCTGTGATTTAAGGAGTATTTCTTTGTGGATGCAAACCTTTAGATTTATGCCCGTTAGAACTAAAAATGAGATTAGAGTGACTGTAAACGAAGTAAGCAGCATATAAAAAGTTTATCAAAAGTTAGTAAAAACAGTTGATCAGGTTCAAATTATGTTTTTGATTTGTGTTTGTGATTCTGTCATTCTTTTGAAATATAATTTCAGCCGTGTTCACATCACCTCAGTCACCTTGGCACATTTGAATGGAGCTTACAAAGTGGAAGATGGGGATGGAGATGTGAGGGACCCATATCTGAAAGAGCATAATGTTAAGACTTACTTTGTAATCAATCCTAAGGTTAGTAGCCTTTTATTTTGTTGCCAGTCATAGTTATTTTTGAGCAGGACCACCAATCTCTCTAGTGAATTTTTTTAATTCGCTAGAGAATTTCATAGTGAATTTTTTTTAATTCACTACCAGAAGATACTGATCAGAGCTATTACTAATGCCCACAGATACATAATGCTTGCATTGCAAATCTTTCCCGGTTTCAGAAATAAGTTTCTGATATTTCCCAACAATGTCATTAAGAATTGTAGGTTCTTAGCATCTTTCCATTTTTAAGTTCCTAAGCATGCAGATAAGTGGTGCCAGACAATGCATTACTACTTCAAAAAGTAATGAACACCAAGGCTGATATCACCTTTTATTCTCTGTCAACCAGGGAGAGAAGCGAAGCCCTCAGCATCACATTAGACCTCGACATACTCTTGATGGAGCCAAAATGAGAGCTTCTGTCCGCATGACCCGGTACCTGGAATCTTGGGGAGCAGCCAAGCCATTTGCACACTTGCACCACAGGGACAGCATGACCACTGAAAACGGCAAGATTAGCACAACAGTAGGGGCCTACTTATGTCATTTCATACAATTTAGCAATCTTTGAAAGGAAAAGGGTGCTCACTGCTAAATATGTGGATATTTCTGATAGAAGAAGATACACACGTTTGTACAAGGCATAAACCCAGTGAAGTTGCTGGGAGCTTTTCCATTGGCATCTGAGCTTTAGATTAGACTCTAAGGAGCCATGTCTTGCTACAAGTGCATCTCTGAATTATAAGGAGTGCAACATACTTACTAAAGTACAGAATTGGACCCTCTGCATGTGAGCCCCAGTCACAGCATGAAGAGTGGCTGCTGTTCACCCTGTGGAAAGACATTTTGGACATAAAGCCAGAATGCAACACCTTTGGGAAGGAAAACTATTGATACAGAGGAATTCCCTGAGATTTATTGGCTATTTAGACACATCCTCCATTTAGAACATGGCCAAACCTAGAGAATATTCAAACCTGAGTTTTGAATATTCTTGTGGTACCTGGAGTGGACTTTATTAGAAGAATTCTCTGGGAACCAAATCCATACTCAGTATAACATCTGCCTTTTGAAAGGGCACTAACTACTCATCAGCTGTGGCTGATGGCCGATGGCCTGAGTTTCATAGTACTGTCTATACTGCAATGTTACATCTCTTACACTGCACAGAAAATATTTCTTTTTAATTTTGCTAACACTGTTTTAATGCTGTCAGAGAGATGCTGTCAGTCCACAGCTTGTACGTTGTTTTATCTTCTGCTTCTAAAAAGTGCACATGTGAAAGTAAATTCTAATAGTTTTCAACATTGGCATTCAGTTTTATTCCTATTACATATGAGGACATAGGATGGAGCCACCTAACCCGTCTTGTTCAATAAATACAGTGCATCAGAATGCAGACTGTGACATGTTCATTATGAAAGTATCCAGCCATCACTATTAATCACAAAATAAATGTGACTGTGATGTGATGACTGCTGTTGCTTATCAAAGAAAAAAAAAAAAAAGACCATTGCTTGTATTTGGCCACGCAGATCTGGTTTCTTGTTTGGGGTTTTTTGGTTGGTTTTTTTTTCAGAAACACTTCACATTGGTTTTTGCTGAAGCTGGCAGGAGTTTGGGCTACATTAAAAAAGTGGAGGCTTTGAAGCAGTGACTTTCTAGTAAAACAGACATTCTTGGATTCAGACTACTGTGTTAATGTTTATAACAATAGATCAGTTTGTCTCCAGGTCACTCCATCTAGCGAAGTGATGGTTCCCTGGCTGGATTTTTCTTTTACATAGTTTTAATCTAATGCTGAAAGTATTTGTATTGAAAGCTTTACTCCTTACTTGATGCTGTTTTCAGCACTATTTTTAAAACAACTTAGTGTTGTCAAAGCCTGTTATAGTTGAGAGATATTTTCTTTTTTTTTCTTTCAGGATGTTCCCATGGGGCAGTATCATTTTCAGCGCTGCAGAGAGAGGTAAATTAATTTTTAAAAGTTATTTATTCATATAAACTCCATATAAATACATATGTATTCATAGGCATTCATATATATGTGTATATAATGCATGCTTTCAAATCTTGAGGGCCATTTCTCACTAAAACTATTTTTTCAGCTGATACTTCTTACATAGAGAAGACCTATGGAAACAGCTTTGTCAGACATGTTACTTGAGAATTGTGAATACACTTCCTGCTAACAAATAGCATTATTCTGAATTAGTATAAGTATGTTGATAGGCTACTATTTGTTTCTCCTAACAACCCAATTGCTCTATCAGTGAGGAGAAAATTATATGCAGGAAAATCGAGAGGAGGCATAGAGGGGAAAGAAATGGGAAGATGGAAAGGGTTGCTAATAATTTGTGTTACAACAGCTAATAAGATGTACTAAAAGAGACATTTTCTATATTTTGTTAATTGCTTTGTATTTGTGTTGTGTTTTATTATTTCAAAGTCTATAGTATGTTTACAGTAGCAAACATTTGAAAGCTATTTTTTGGTCTTCCTATAGTGCTCTTGCTACACAACATGTTTGCAAAATCACAGTAGCTTTATGTTTTCATTTACTTGCTTAGTACTTCAATGACTAGGGTAAGATGCTGAGAAATGGAAACAGTCTTGAATGACATCTGTTTAAAAAACAAGCTTAGCACTGTCAGAAACCTGGGATGAGTAATTTCTATTTTAATGACCTGATAACAATTCAGATAATGTCTTTCTTGCAAAACTGGAAGTAACATCACAAATACTGTAAAAACATTTGCACGAAAGCTTTTAAAAATTGTGGGTTTATTGTCTTTGGTTGTGCAAATAAATCATTCTTTCTATTCCTTCCCCATCTCTCTGCTTGGCAAATGTTTCCTCCACAAATCCTGGGTTACTGGAAAGCTATGCAATTACCTAAAATACTGCTAAATTCCAGAAGATGAACAAGTTTTGACTGAATGTGCATGATAGTAATAAAGGCAGTCTCTGATTTTAGAGCTGAACATTTGCATTTGGACAGTACATCAAAAGGACTCCTATTGGCTTTATGGTAAAGATAATTGTACTGTAGTATATGCAAATGCAGTTCTTTAAGATTCTGAGATGTTCTTGCTTTTGGTTTCTATATTCCACTCCAAAATAGATCCAAAAGTTGCAAATGTTACCATATGTCTTGATACCATATTACAGAAGGAGCTTCTAGAAACCGTTGCTGGAGTCTAATGTCCATTGTGAGGCATATAGCTAGGATTCTAGACAAGCTAATTAGTCATTCCCACAGGAGAGAGCTGAAATAATAATCAGCACTTTCAAAATCAGTGTTTTATTAGAACATGAAAATGTGGTGTTTAAAGTCTGAATATAGTCTTCCGTTTGTGGCAGTCTTAGCTCTTATAATACTCTTATGTTGTTAGGGAGCTGCCAAGAGGATTAAGTGTGATTAGATAATGTCTCCTCATTTGTCTAGTTATTTCTCCTAGGAAGATTGTTTCATACGGGAAAAATAAGTTGTAAGCGCTTTCTTACCTATATTCTATGCCATTGAATTGGTATGAAATCAATCAGGTTGTTTATTCTTAAGTACACTAATACAATTTCTGTAGGAATTTGAATCCTGCAACAAGTTATCAGTTTGGGGGAAATAACTCAAAAACTTGATGTTGTGCCTTTGATGGAATTCAATTTGTAGGTTAAGATTTCTCTAAGCAAACATTGGATTTAAGTTTTCAAGAGGCAAAGGCATAATCTGGCAATATTTGAAATATTCCTTTTTTAAGGAGAGCGCAACTGGTGAAAGGACTGATGATGTTTGCAGTAACATACATTAGCAAAGACAAAACCGATTCTGGTGATGCTTTGTTGGGTTCATGCTGAGTCCAGTGAAAAGAAAAGATGCTTTTTGTATCGTAGTTGTGTTATAAGTTATAAACAGAGAAACATGACATATGTTTGAAACTCATTTCAGATGTGGTGCTCGGTTTTCTTATTAAAAATATTAAAATATTGCCAAGAAAATAAGTTATCAGGCTTTCAGCGGTGAATACTTATCAAGCCTTGCTCTACCAGCCCATTATTGCTCATCATACAATTCTGACAAGGAGTATTAAAAGTAAATAGAAGAAACAGGAATGTTTTATGACTTTGGGCATGTTTCCATTCTTCTTCATAAATCCATAAAACTATGGAAACCTTTCCTTCAACCAGCATTTCTTGAACTCTCTTGGGTTGTTTTTTGTTGTGTTTTTATCTATGGGTTTTTTTATTTGGTTTTTGGTTGTTTGGGGGTTTTTTTGGTTGGTTGGTTGGTTTGTTTTGTTGTTTGGGTTTTGGTGGGGTTTTTTGCAAAATGTTTTCTTGTGTTTATTTTTTAGGTGCTCACTAATATGCAAACTCTAGGTTTTTGTGTGTGTGAGAGATTGCAGTGTGTGCTGGGTTCGTTAAGAGCTTATTATGAGGCTCAGTGTACCTGATGCCTACAGCTGCTATTGCAGAGTTAATGTGTCATGGTTTAAACCCAGATGGCACCTAAGTACCATGCAGCCACTTGCTCATCCCCTCTTCCTCCTCCCTGGGCAGGATGAGGAGGAGAATCAAAAGGGAAATAACAACAGGAGAGAATATAAATCTAGAAAGAGAAAGCAGGGATGCACAATTGCTCACCACCCACTGACCAATACCCAGCCTGACCTGAGCAGCAGTTTGTCCCTTCTGGGTGACTCCCCCCAGTTTATATAATGGGCATGACATGCTGTGTCATAGTTTGGGTTCCTTTGGCTAGTTTGGCTCAGGTGTCCTGTCTCTGCTTCCTCCTTGCTTCTTGTGCCTCTCTTCACTGACAGAGTATGAGAGACTGAAAAGTCCATGATCAGGGTAAGTGCTACTGAGTAACAACTAAAACATAAGTGTGTTATCAGCATTATTCTCAGACTGAAGCCAAAACAGAACACAGTACCAGCTACTAGGAAGAAAATTATCCCAGCTGAACCCAGGACATCAAACCAGGACATTTTTAACATTAAAAAGTGATAAAAAAATTTTATTATCCTCAAAAGTTTATGCCAGACATCACCGTTTGTTTAAAAGTTAATGTTTATTAACAATATAACTATTTTGCAGAGTAACTCCTCACGTTTTTCATTTCAGAACAAAATCACAGAAAAGAAGGTTTGAGGAGGAACTGAATGAGAGAATGATCCAGGCCATTGATGGAATCAATGCTCAAAAGTATGGCTTTATCTTTTGTTGTCACCTTCATTCAACTTTGACATAAATCTGCAAGAGAGGGTAGTGTTTACTATTTTTCACTCCACACGCACACAGAAGTCTGGAAACAGTAAAAGTGTCATTGCCACTGGCATAGGAAGCTCTGCACATTGTGAAGATAGTCTGTACAGTACTATTTTTGTACTATATGGCGTAAGACAGTGTGAATCATGGTGTGACAGAGGTTTTGGCTTGTCTTGATCTTCATGGCAAAGGAATTTTTGCTCTGTAACTATATCTGTACACTCATAGCCATAACTGCAGAATTAACTCATCTGAGAGCAGAGAGCACAAGAAATAGCTCAGGAATCAGAATGACGTGAAAACTGATGCTTCACAATTGTCACAGAAACATCTCCTCAGAATTAGAAACTTTCCCTAAAATCGTAGTTTCTGTTTCAACTGGTAGGTTCATTTCTTAGAGAAGGCTAAGCTTGATGGCATATTGCAATTGCTGGGGGAGGCAATGTGGCATGTATTTTTTTTGTGTCCCAGGAAGAGCTGGGGGCAGTATTGATATTCTCTGTTTGCTGGTGAATAGATAAGACTGAGAGAAAAATCAATACCAGTCCAAAATAAGTGTTCAGGCTTCTTGTATTTATCTGGTGAAATAAGGGAATTGCGTTTCAAAAATGTGGACAATAATTGTGATGAATTACACATTTCCTCCAACCCCTCTTTTGTTACTCAGAATTTTAATAATCTGAGTATTGCACCTAATCATTAAAAGCTCACACGTAACATTTGGAGTTTTTTTTTATCTGATAGCCTTATTAAAAGGTACTTGGCTTTAGAAAACATTTTAAAGTAATTATTTATAGAAAAAAGTGTTGATAGTTATAGGTCATACAAGGAATACAGTGACAGAGGATAGGTCAGATCATAGGCGAAGCCTTTTGATTATACTGGACTTGCCTAAAACAGCCTGTAAGTTCTAGTAGTTTTTATGTCTTCAGGTACGCTTGCCTCAGTAAGTGCATTGTAAAAATGACGTTCAATGCCAAAAGTAAAACATCTGTATAAATGCATTAAAATAAAGCATTGATATGCTCATACTGTATGTTGTTTTATCTCAAGGAATCCCTGCCTTGTCTAATTAGTGCATAAAATTCCGAAAAACCTGCGGATAAAAGACATGATAAAAATGTTTCTGAAAATGTTTCAGTGCATTTTATGAATTACCTGGGGAATTGCAGAAAGAGAAGGAGAAATATTACATATCTAAAAGGCTGTATGCCACCTTCCAAAACTTAAATCTCTATCCCTATATTGCTTTGCTGAATGGATCACTTAAATGGTATTATGCTGTTGGGTACCTGAGAATAAGTTGTCAAAAACACTGGTTCCCCAAACAGCAATTTGAATAATAGTTTAAATATGTGAATGTTAAGCACTCAGAAAAATAAGTATAAGATTTCCTCCATTTAGGACACAAAACACATTTTTGTTTTCTTTATAATTGTGCAGGGTTTTTTGTGCCTCAATTTTTTGGCTGTAAAATGAAAATAACATTGTCAACTAATTAAATGGATTGGTTGTGAAAATAAAGCTTTTTCTTTTGTGACTCAAGTAGCAAACTTTTAAGAAAATATGTGAGAAAACTGGTATTTCTTAATGTTTTCAAGTCTAAAGTTTGGATTGTATAGTGACTAGGTCTGTGAGTGAGGAAATTTTAAAAAAACATTGCACATAAAATATGGTATTAAAATTACCATTCTTTTAAGCTTTTTAATTAGAAAATTCCATGAAAAGAATTAAACCCCAAACATTCGTTGCACAGAGCCATTGTTTCTTCTACTCTGAGTTGTCCGCATGGTATGACCTCACGGTTCTTTGCGCTATGTCATTAAGTAACTGCAAGCAAATGGTTGTAATATGTGTGTCTCTGGACATTAGATGCCCAGGTGCTTAACAGTCAGTAACTGGAAGACAAGGGAATGTAGAGTGTGGATCCTAGTCCAAGACAAAGCTATAGTCCAAATGAATCATTGGTTTCTGGTAGTGTAAAGTAGTACAGTACATACTGAAATGGTACGTCAGGTCTTCAAAGCAGCATAGCATTTTCTCTGGGCTCCCTTAGTGCTGTTCTGCTGTTTCACAAGCTAGCTTAGCTACCTTTCCACAAAACTGCCAAGTGGCACGTGCACACACTTTCAGTAACTTGGAGTATCTGGGTTTGATTCCTTCGTCTGGAATGCAGATGAAACTGTGGCATCTAAAAAGCAGTCCACTGGCCTTACTGCATGCTTCAGGGTAATAGATTTAGTTGGCAATGCTCCTTTGCAAAGTTGCATGAAGAAAGCTATGACCTGTTTATTCATTCTTATTCTTTTAGAGCACTACATTAAAGATGCGTAAATACAGATTTAAAAGAGCGAGTGAAGAATAAAGAGCTTCTGTTTCTCAGCTGAGTGCTTCAGGCATTAAGGTGTAACATCATACTTTCTCCACGTTTCTTTTCCCTGTACCTTGAACAAAATATTCCTGGCTGCAAAATGCCCATCCTACACAGGAGAGGGATGAGCAGCCCTAGCTACGCCACCCTGAACCTTGGTGGTTAAGGGACTTCTGTAGGACTTGTGATGTATGGATAGCAGTCTGCTAGCTAAATATATACCTACAGAGGGAGCTAAACTAAAGTTATTTGCTCTTTGATAAGTAGGTTACTGTGTTAAGAAGACACACTCTCTTCTTTTTTTTTCTCTAAGTCATGGCGGCTGCTATGTTCCATGTATAATTCGTTGTTGTCAATCAGTACAAGCCCTATCAAACCACATGCTTCTGTGGATACTGGCACAATTCAGCTGCCTCTGTCATTCCTTGAATTGCAAAGGAGTGTAAACAGAAATTTGGTACCTAGCTTCCTAGGAGGCATATCCCCACGTAGTTGCAGATACTTTGGTAACTTTTAGGCTCATTGAGGAGTCAAGCAGGGCAGAGTTCTTCAGCCCTTCTCTCTGTCATGGAGGTATGTGACTTTGTGCTCCCTATTCTGTACTTACTCTCTATTTCCATTTGTCTGTGTTAAACTGTTTCCCTCATCTCAGACCTCTTGGCACCTGCAACCTAAAACCAGTAGACTTTTTTTCTAAGTAGAACTAAAAGCTCCTGAAAACCGGAGCTTGCAATGTGAAGTATAAGGTAGCATTTGCAGTAAATGGCACTACTGATTTCACATGCAGTCAGGTGTGTACAGACCAAATTAGGTCTTTGGAAGTAGATCTGCAGACAGAACTTTTTGGTGGTAATGGTGATTAAATGAATCTGCCTGTCAGATACTGTAAGAAAAAGAAGGAAAATTAGTTACCAATTTGGAGAATAGAGTTACTTTTTGTTCAATTTTTATAACTAAATGGAAGAAGACTTGCACTTAATTTTCATAGTTAACCAAAAATGTTCCACTAAGTGAATGTTTTTTCCAGTAGACTGCAGCTAGACCCAAACAAAATAATGCTATATATACAACAGCCTATCATACCTGTTTCTTCCCAGAATCCTAACAATGATCAGAGATAGACGTGAGCCACTGCAGAGCAAACTGGAAAATATACTTCTGAATTAAGCATACCTAGAACTGAATGTGTTTCCAGCCTCTTTTTGTAAGGAAACTGATTGCACAGGAGCAGGAACAGTCTGCCAGGCAAGGGAAAAAAAATATTTTAGGTTTCACAAATCAAAGCTAATAGCTTACACTCCTCTCCATCCACTCGTGTTCTCCCAGGGCCTTAACTTAGGATATATTCCACTGCGGTTTATTGCTGCTACATTATTTGCATTGCAGCCTGTCAGTTGAGACATTCCCTTTTATTTAGAAGGCATTAACTACACAACCAGCTTCGGGCCTAATTTAAAGTTATTGCTGGAAAGGTTGCAAAAAAAATCTAAAGCCCTGCTATTAATGTTCAAGTTCAAATATTGCATGTTCACAGAAGTAGTCTGCTTAAATATTTTTTCTTTCAGATTTATCTAGTCCTCTTGAGGTGCAAGCAACATAACCCTCTTGAAATTTAAATATGTGTCTTTTCAAGAGTCCCTTAAAACAAATATAAACTTTCATATTACACCATTTCATTTTGTAAAATTTATGTCAAGCCTTTGTCAATATTCACTTCTTTTAAAATAGATTTGTCATTTTGATGGAAGTGCTTATTCTATGTCTCACCTTTAAGCAGGAAAGAAGATTTTATAATCTGTATAAAGATTAAAATCTACCTCTAGAGTACAGGGTCATGGTCAAGAGGCTAATACAGCTCAAAGACAAAATCACTCCACCTATTTTAATAATGGTTTTAACATTTTCATTTGGAATAGGAGTTCATAAATTATAATTTATCTGCCACTCTTGCATACTATAACTTCATTTCTTAAAGGTTCCTTGTGAAGGGCTGTTTTTGTCTCACATTCCTTTATATCCGTGGGGTATATCACATCATTTTGGACATGAGGGGAATATCAGTGTCAGAATTACATCATATAAATCTCTCCCATGATTGTCCTTAGGAATGATCCACATTCCTTTGACTGAGCTTTTGTTTCATGTGTGTGTTAGCAGCCGAAGTCAAAAGGGAGAAGGGATTTGTAGATTCTGCTTTTATTGTCAGTGCAGTTTACCATATACATTGCAGTACACAAGAAGTTGCTTTATTCAAAGTTATTTTCTTATTTTACAGCATTTCAGTAATTGAAAAAGACAGGACTACTTTATTTTTATGTCACTTATAATGTTCCTTTTCTCTTCTAGGCAGTGGCTTAAATCTGAAGATATTCAAAGAATATCACTTCTTTTCTATAATAAGACTCTGGAAAAAGAAGTAAGTTATTTTCACTGCAAATTCATGGTTGATTCCTTCTTTGCCTTATCCTAAGTGAAGCTTGTATCCTTTGCTTTTGAAACACAGAGCCATGGCCACAGCACTTCTCCTGCAGGGAGAAGTTCTCAAACCTTACAATAGTATTTTAGTTCATTTATGGAAGAAATTTTATGAATGTGACGTCTGAGACTGCTTTCCTGCTTGTAGGGCTCTGCAGTTCACTTGAATGTCTTGAAATTTTCATGGTCTTGCAGAAGTGGGAAGAGGTTTGATAGTCCAAATTTGATGTAGCTGAAACAAAGAATTCCTAAGTTCCATCACCTATATCCGTAAAAGGCATTTATCATACACCACTGGTTTTAGTTTATTTTTTTTTCGCCATGTCTCAAAGACTCCACCTGTAGTAATGATAGTCTTGTGATGATATTAGCTCATTCGTTTTCTCCATATGCATTGATAATCATAGTCATTGTGGAGAAACAATACTATAAACTTTTTTCTAAGAAAAATGTCTAACTGTCTTGGATACAACACACTTCTTCTGACTAATTTTTCTGACTGATATGTGTGTGATAAAACATGTTTAAGACATGTATGTGCAGATGGAGTAAATGATATTGTTTCTAGTCCGTGGAGCAATAATCAGAATGAAAGCGAAAAGAAAGCCACCGGGTTGCTAAACTCAATTTCTAAATGTCATTTAAAGCTTGGTGCACCAGTTTCAAGGGCAGAACTTGGCACTAAGCACAAAGACACAGCTGTGTGCTTGCAGTTAGAAAGCACAGCTCACACACTTTCCATTTTATGAAGTTTGCATCTTTAACACTTTGTGAAAATAATCTTTGGTACATTTTCTTTCAATGATCAAATTTTAAATTCTTACCCTACTTTAAAAGGGTGAGTAACTTTAATAGGCCCAGTACTTAGGTCATTTCCCTTAGAGTGCTTAATTGGTTTCAATCTAGACACAGCTATCTCAAATAGCAAAATAACTCTGATAAATATTTCATTGCTTAATTCTTTTGTCTCTAGACTGGCTAATTAGAGAATCATAAATAGATTTTTTTTCTTTTTTTTCAATGAAAAAGCAGATCAAATTGACTCTCCCGTAAGAATGTCAAGTGTTTGGTAGTATCAGTGGACATACAAGGCCTTTTAACACAGACATAAAATATTTCAAATTAAGTAATACTATAGGCCCAGTAAGTATCAATATGACTGCTAGCTATACTGTTGGAAATAGAACGTTCATACACATCTGTAACACATTTTACACTTTGCTGCTTTGTGTGTTCAGAAGTTTCCTGTCTAAATGACTGTAACATTTTTTTATGACTGTATTAGCCCATTCAGTATTTATTAATAATTGAAAATCAGTTTGGGGAATTAATGACTAGGAAACTTGAAGTGATTGTCAATTCCTAAAAATATTTTTAAAAATGCTTTCACTTTTTTTGTTATTAATTTTTTTGTGGTGAAATTAAGATAGTCCTGTTCTGCAGAGGAACAAGACAAAACCATTTGACATGGTTACTTAAGCTGTTCTTCAGGAAGTAAAAGGATTCAATACTATGCCTGATAATCCCTAGTCCTATGTGAGTGGATCTGTAAGTCATTGAACAATAGGAAATTTACTGTTGCTAAAGATTTCCTATACATAT
This sequence comes from Coracopsis vasa, assembly GCA_026283785.1. NCBI lineage: Eukaryota > Metazoa > Chordata > Aves > Psittaciformes > Psittacidae > Coracopsis > Coracopsis vasa. Next base: position 48,854 of record JANHGB010051298.1, read on the forward strand.
CTGCATCTTTAAGCTGAAATTTCATTTGGGTGATACTTTATCTGCTTTGGAAATCGTGTTTTTAACATTTGCTTTTTTTTCTTCTAGTATCGAGCAACTACTCTGCCTGCATTTAAGTATTATGTGACTTGTGCCTGTCTTATATTCTTCTGCATTTTTGTTGTGCAGATTCTGGTATTGCCAAAGTAAGTGCTCTTTGATATGTACTCATTCGTATCTATATTTGCTCATTAATGTAAAAAATAGAAACGTAAACAATTTTGGAATTGTCAGATTACAGAGCTCAAGTCATGGAAATGAAATTGGACTGAGAAGATTGATGATTTCAGCCCACTTCCAAAGTTATGCTTGTTTCTAATTTTAAATACTGTAAATAGTATGATGCCAAGCATTAGTACCAACTCTTCATTCATTTTAGCTTTTCCCTCTGAATTAAAAAAGTGTGATGATGACAGGAATGAAATCTGTATGTGTAAAAGTAAAAAAAGAAAGGAATACAAGCTGTAAGTTTCTGAAACTAAAATTACATGTAAAATTAGAATGACAATTGGACATTGAAGTGGGACAAAGTGAATTGCAGAATCGGGACTGTGGTTAAAGAAATATATTTAAAATATTACTGTGATAATACTGCTCTATTCAGCATGCAAACAGAGCACTGTTATTCGAAAGATGTCTCTTTTTAAAACTAAGTTTAAAAGATAATAAATTGCTGGAATGATTATTTTCATCAGAATTTATATATTATGAGCTAATTTATATTTGTGCATATAAATCAGCTATCCTCTCTGAGGAAGCTGGAAGACAGTTGTAGTAAATAATATTTTATTAGATTTCTTGAAATAAAAAATTGCTGTTGATTGTTTACGTAGTAGAAAGTTGATATTTGTTTTATAGCAATTGTTTCCAAAGCCAACACTGTGTATTCCCTGTGCTACAGTATTTCTTTACTCATAGTCTCTTTTGTGCAGCGCTATCAGGAGTAGTATTTATAGCCTCAGTCTTGTGTTGTAGTACTTACTCACATTTTGATTCAATGCCAGAAGGAACTGTTAGGTCATTATAAATTGACTTTCCATACTGTAGACTTGTTTTATAACACATATAAAGTTTTATGGGCTTCTGTTCAAATGTTACGGCATTTTCTTTGCAAACAGTTTCCCAGCTGGCTTCTAACGCAGAGACACAAGCCGCAAAGGAACACTCTTCCAAAACTTCAGCAGTAGCCTGTATATGGTTCAGTCTGACTTTGGGCATTACTATAGCAAAATATGAAATTAAGACTCATGGCTAATTTTATTTGTAATTTTGTATAATGAGCATATTTTAAAGATTCATACTGTATTTTGATTACTACAAGAATTAATTCAGGGAAATCTGTGGTTTGTGATATACCAAAAACCAAACTTGGATCTAATAAGTCCCTTCTAGCAGTATGATTCATGAATCTGATTCTATGCTTTGATTTCAGTCATCAAAATTAATCTAAATTTATCACCTATCATACATGTAGTAAGATGCTCATTTTGTGATATCCTTATGTCTCTTAAACCAATTGTGAAGCTCATTAAAATATATCAGCTATTTCAAATTAGTGAATTCTAGGGAGCTGTATTCACCTAAGGAAGGTGTCCTCCAGCTTGTAAAAGTGCATGCAGTTATTACATAATCTCATTCTAGTATCAGAGAAAAAGATACATAAGATTTTTCTTTTTCATTACCAAAATGTAAATTATCTTTTGGTCCTTTTGTAGGGCTGCATATTGAATTGTAAAAGCAAGAGTGTAAAATCAGTTTTTACTAACTGAATGGTATTCAGCTTCAAGGGATCTGTGGATTAATTTTAGAGATGCCAAAATAGTAGTCAGGAAGGCAAGGTATTATACAGGCATCTGCATCTTTCCTGGAAAACTGGGAACATTGTAAATTAAAAAAAAAAAAAAAGAAAAGGTTGAGAAATTACCAGTGTTTGTAGTCATCACGAGTGTAGCTTAAACTGAACTACTCCAGTGCTGCAAATGTTATTTCCTTCCAGGAAAAAAAAAAAATAAAAAAAAATCATAGTTTGGTCTAAAATTCTATCTACCCTTTTTGTTTTATTCCAGAAATTCTACAGGATTTTTAAATGGTTATCTAATGAAAACAGGGAGATAAACTACATCTGTCATTGGGTTTTATTGATTCACTATTCCATTAATCTGGTTTTGCAGCAGTGTAATATCATTGATTTCTGTGCAGGCGCATCACCTGCTGCTTTAAAGTAGATGTGGAGATATTTGACATATATATATATATATATATATATAACATCCAGCAAGTTGCAAGTGATAAGTAATATCTCCAAGATCACTCAACATTTATTTCAAGGCTGAAATAATCTATTAATGTTTTAATTTTCCCAGGGTCAATAAACTGATATGGTATTTTCAGAATAAACTTTATGCAAAGTGGTAAATATAATTTTAACCCAAGTAATCAATATCTTGGGGTGAAATGTATCATGAAGAGTAAGTCTTTATTGACATTAACATGACAGCAAATCTTGATCATTACATTTCCTTGGAACAGGCCTTCAGTTGCTCTCTAGCGTTCTTGCTTTACCAAGTGACAGCAGGATGTCTAGTAATTCACGACAACCCTATGTTCTTTATTTAGGGAAGCTATGTTCTTTATTTAGGGAAAGTCAACTAACATGGAATTGATAGTGTTATTTTTTAAATGCAGACTAGTGAACTGATAAAAGTGTACCCTTGTTGAATGGGATTTACTTCTTGTGCTATTCAAGTAAGGGATTTGTTGGGGCTGCATTTAAGATTCTTCCTGTCTTCAGTCTCTGAGACTGCTGTGTTCAAGAAACTCTGTCTGTTTGTCCTGAGTCATGCCAAACTAACAGTCATCTTCCTCTACCTATGGAAGGTGGTTAGTAGGTGCTTAACATAGTATTTACAGTCAGGCACAGCTAAATTTCTTCCTAGAAAATGTAGTATTTTAAAACTTTGTGTGAAAGCATATGTGTAAAATATAAGAGTTTAAAGGAAAGAAAACCACCATTACAAGTTATTTTACTACTGTGTCTAATTAAAAAAAATAAAAATAAATCCCAATAAAAAAACAAACCAAACCTCATGTGGAGATACACTACTCAAGTTATTTTTCTTAACGCTGGAAGTGCCATACAGTTAGTCTACATAACTATTGAATCCACTGATGGCTTAGTGAAAGCATCAGTCGAATTAAGAAAGAAATAGCTACTACCAGATGCCAAAAAAAGTCTGAATTCAATATAGCCTTGTATAATTGTCATTTGTAATTGGTTCATTATGATTTAATCACCTCAAGAGAGAATTTGCAATCAGATAGTTCAAAACATGAATGTTAATTACCTGGCAAGCTAAGGAAATTCTCTACATCCCATTAAGGGACGTGTGCCATAAGTCGCATCTTTTCCTAAAAGTTACGGAAGTGTAGAAAGACACATACTTTCTCAATTTTTTAGTATCTTTATCTTTGTAACAGGTTTTTATTTTTCAGTTAAAATGTAACCAACAAGACATATGTATAAATAGGACTTTTTTTCCAATCTCATACGACTGGATAAAAATTAATTATTCAAAACAGATATTTACTGATGAAACCAAAAAAATATGAAAAGGATAGCCAAGATCATAAGCTATTTAGACTTGCAAGTATCTGAAGCCTAAGGAGTTCTCATATTGTTTTCTCAATTTTAAACTCTGTGCCTCCTGTAGGTTATTGTCAAGGGTTGTCCTGTCAGGGTTGCTGGTGGGGCATTGTAACAAAGCGCAGACCTTCAGAAATGAGGTCATTCCTTGAAGCATAGGAAGAGGCAGGTAAAAAGGTTAGCTGTCTTATGGGATCACAGGTGTTCTTCTGAAAAAATGGTTTGACCAAATCTGTCAGTGCCGTGCATCTAGTGACTTGTCTAATGCATTTCATGACTCTACACAATAAAGACACAATTATTTACAGATTACTGTAAAGACCTGTACTGTTTTGCAGTGTTCAAGTGACAGAAAAATAAATGCATGTTATAGCTTTCCTATGGTCATTGCCTCAAATGAGGCTTGTTTATGGTGGTACTTACATTTTAGTATTTTTCTTTCTCTTATAGCATTTTCAGCCCACTTTTTTCTTTCTAGGAGCAGCATGGAACTATTTCAGGACAGCTTAACTGAAACAGAAGTCCTGCTGTTCACAGAAAAGAAGGGGGTGTGGGAAGCAAAAGTCTTACAACTTTTTTTTCTATTTACCACTCAGATCTGGACTCTAAGATAGAATTTTTACTTTTCCTTATCCTCTGTCTTTTTCTCTTTGCCTCGATAATTAGACTTTTGTTCACCTTGCTTTGTAATTCTTTTTCTTGTGCTACCTCAATAACATCACAATCATGTAAAACAGCTACAAAGACCTTTTGTTCTTGCCTGTTGCCCATGTGATTTAGAACTCTTCTCATAAGCTCTCTTTATGCCTTGTTAATTTTATTTCCCTTCTTCTCCAGTTTCTCTTACAATTATCATTTCTTCCTCTACAAGGATGCACTCCAAACTTGACTCAAAGCTATTCTTGTGTTGAATCATTTCTTAAGTTGTGCAGACTTGTTTTTTGTATCTGTCATATCAGAGAGGAATAAAAAGGAGGAATGCTTACTTGAATCCTATTGAAGGACAAATAAAAATAGAAGTGTTTATGCATATATAAAAAATAACCCTGTTAATTATATTCCTTTCTTTCATCTCTCCTGTGGCTTACTAGTTTTTAAATTCCAAAGGGTAGAGACTAGTTTTACATATTCTGATGTACAGCTTACTGTCTTAGTGTCCATGAGAGCATGTATTCATAAGAAATAATAATTTTCAAATAACCTCAAAAAAGAAACATTATTTCAAGATTAATATATGTTGCAAATTGCCAGTTGTTTGTTTTTCATCATCTTTCACATCAACCCAAAGTCTGATTAATACATAGCTTGTAAGAGGTTCTCCAAATGATTGGCATGGAAGCTCACTGGTTACTTTCCAAAATGCTTTTAATGGCAGCAATATGGCATGAAATTGGTTTGTGAAGTTAATGCTTTTTTGTTCCTTCCCGAAAATAGCTTTTATAACACTGTGGTTAAAATGGATCAATTTTTTTTTTCAGTATTTGTACATAATCTAAGGAAATTAATCCATAGAGTTCTACTCCTAAATTTTTAGTATTATAGTCTCTAAAATGCATATATTTGAATTCACATGGCATTTCTAAAGAACAGAGATGCATGCTTTTATTAATAATGTATTTTAATTCTGAATTACACATTTATGGAGTAGCTAACTTAAAATGGAACATTTATTGTAGTTTTGTGGGAAAAGCAAGGGATGTAAAACTTATTTCTGAAATGTCATTCCAGTATTTCTGTCATATAAGGTTTGATAAAATATTTGCTTGTGCTCAAAGTAGTTGAGGAATATATTTTTAATTCTGAAAAAATGTCAAATATGTGGTTAAAACTGAAGTTCTATGCTCGGGTGAGGGACTTTGTAATGCCATCTAGTTCTCTTGCTTAAACAACGCAGTTGGCCCAAAGCTTCTAATCTCTTGGCATTCATTAAACATAATTAGGTCCCACAGCATCTTTCCCTAGGCATCCATGCTAAGTAGCTCTTGTACAGTGCCTGAAGGAGCAATTATGCTCTACTGTGGTATTCATATAGGGAGATTTCCACATTTGCAGAATGAATGCATGCATGGATTGTTATTGTATCCCTGTTTTGTTTATTGAGCATACAGTGATGCTATTTTGGCTAGAAGTTTCTATTTGTGCCACACAAGGATGAGCTAGAACACTAAGTAATAATGATTTCAGGAAGAGTATAGAGATTACTCTTTTTCTTTTTTTTTTTTTATTTAAAGTCTGGTTTTGTTGGGAGGTTTTTTTCATGTTTTTGTAGTTTTATTTCCTATCTTGTCCTCTGATACTTCAGACTCTTCTGGCCAGATTTTTCAGAAGCATTGGATCCCTAGCCATTCATGAAATAGCAGACACTATATAGGGTCCTTGCTGACTGAGAGACTACAACATCATAGATATCACAGGTTCTATCTGTGAGACACTGAAAACTGGACATCACTGTCACATGCTATTGCTTTTCTACCTCTGGGGAGAATGTACAATACCAACAAGTTTATTTGGTATATCTATTAGACTCTTAAATTATTATAAAATCAACAGCATAAAAATAAAGCAATAAAGATGTTTTTTTTTAAAATACAGGCTTTCTAAAGTCAAAACAAAACATTGCTGTTGTTAATGCACTCTGTAATTTAAAGTATGCGTGGAAATTGGTATCTTCTCCTGATAATAGTTTTGCAGTCAGAGATAAAGCCAGTTGAAGCATTCCTGAGTTGAGAAAAAGGCCTGTCATTCTGGTGAGGTTTGGAATTCTGTTTCCATGGTGTTGATGTTTAAAAGATGCAACTTGCACATGATAATGTTTAGAATTCTCAGAATTATACACAATGAAAGATCATGCTACAGATGCGTAACAGAAATTAATACATGTTTTCCTTCTCTTGTAGAACATCTATTCTTGGAATTTCATTTGGGGCTGCATTTCTCTTGCTTTCCTTCATTTTGTTTATCTGCTTTGCTGGACAGCTTTTGGTAGGTATTTAAGGAAATGTAATCCAGTAGTTAATGGTTTCTTTTAAATAACGTGTTCTGATTTTTGCCAAGTCACTCTACCTTGGGTAGAGGGTACCAGTTAAATGAGAAAGGCTTGCATGCTCAGGCTTCTGAGAACATTGTTTTGTTGCAAAATGTCCTCATTTATCTGAAACACAGGGAGTGCCTACTTACAGTGATAATTCTCTTTCCCCCATGAAGTTGGAATCTCTGAGGGGTTTTCATTATTGTTTGATTGATTGTCTTTTCAAAAATTTTGCTATTGTGCTTACAGGACATGACTCACGAGTACTCTAATTTGCAGGGGCAGGGTATTTGTTTAAGTCTTGTTGAGTTTAGACACTGTTTCATGATAACTATTTAATTTGATATTTAAAAATTTTACAGTAAAATTTTACAGTAATTTTGCCTTTGAGTGGGCCAGGTGCTACTGTAATGTAGTGTGCCAAGAAATATGCTGGGACAATGAAATGGTATCAGGAAGTGCTAGGACACACTCTCTTGGAGTTTCTTTTTATAGTGAAGCTTAGGAAGAATGCAAACATTTTTTTCTGCATTTAAAGGGATGGCTAAGAAAATATCCCAAGTCAAAATTGAGGGGTTGTGCCACTTGAATAATATCTAACACTTACCTTCAGTGCTGTTTTTCCCATGTCTTGTATGTACAGTGAATACTTTCCAGGAATGGAGAATTATATCGCATTTCTGTTGACTGGTGAGATTTCATGTTCTAGCCTAAACAGCTTGAAGAGGAGCTATATATGTCCATGTCTTTATGAGTTCAGGTACTCTAATGCAAAAGCTATGCTGCTAAGAAGGCTTTCAGTAAGTTATGACAATAGTTGATGTAGCGCTGTCTTTCCTTCACAAGCATGGACATGGTTTTGTAAGGTGACGGATGAGAGACAGCTAACGAAAGAGGCAAAAGGTTTATCTTTCCTCTGTCCTCTCCTTAAGATTTATTTCTTCATGTTAAAAATGCAAGTATTGTTTTTGCAGCTTTAACCACAGTGAGACCTTATGTTATGTTTCAGTAGCATATCCATTGCAGTATCTGCCCTGTAACTGTAAATGCTTGCTTTTTAGAAGTCTGAAATTCTCAAGCAAACAAGTATCAGTATCTTATTTTTAACACTATAGTCAGTGTTAACAGAAATCAAGCTTTATTGTCCTAATCCAAATTGGGTTTGGGTTATTTTGTTGGGATTTTCTTGCCAGTGTGGGTTCTTCCCACCTCTTTTTCTAAAGGGGTAAGTTTGGATTCCCTTGCAGAATGCATGTGGTAAACGTGGACGCGCTTCTGTGTACACACACCTGCTACAACTATACAGTATAAAATCACCAAATAACTCTCTTCTAAAAATAACATGTCTGTGAGGAGATTTATAGAGTGGAACGTGTACTGCCAGCAAGGACAGCAAAATCTAAGTTCAAGTTAGGACAGCTGGCTGTCACTGCATTATGTGCTTTGTCTCATACTTTGACGCTTTGCCTTCAGTCTCCACTGACACCACCACAGAGTAAGTCACATAAAAACCAACTTTGATCAAGTTTCAAACAAAAAAAAAATGCACCAACATCCAGACTGTAATGCTAAAATTACTAGCTCTTTTGGAATTTAATTAAAGTATTGTAATAAGAGATTTATGCTTACTCTTTCACTCTGACTTTATTATTAGTTGATTTTACTGTTCAGTGGCACTACAGCACAGTCCAACTCAATCTGTTATGGAGTGATAATATCAGCCATTAAATAAGAATAGGAATTTTTCCATCAAGCAATGTGGCAGAGTGGTAGCACAAATAACGACTTCCAGAACCTGCCTTTATGGTGTGTCATCACCTGCTGGTCTTGAGCACACAGGCAGGGAGTGCTGACCGTTCTCACAGAAACAGTCATTTGCCCATAGGTATTAAACCTTCACCAGCCCCACCTAAAAATTGCATATGTCCTGAAACTTGAAATGGATGTATATCTTTTGTATTCTAATTTCTAATAACTTCTTTATGCCTATGCATTTATTTTTTTATATTTTTTTTTAGATAATGACATTACTCAGAGCTAAATCTTAACATTATATTTGGTCTTAAAGATCGTTTTTGACTTCTATTTTCATATTTTAAATGTGGGGTATTCTTTTTTATTAATCCTGTATATTTTCTTTGAATTTTTACTTGAGAGGTTTCCTTCCCAAATTATGTGCAGATAGAGGACAGCGGTTGTTCTTTAGCTCATACGTTTTCTGTCTCTCTTTATCTTCTTGGAGTATATACTCGTTCTTAGAATTACTGTGAAATACCTCAGACCTGATAACTGTTAGATGTGTTTCACCTCCTGATGCGAATGCAAGAAAGCAGAGGTCTGGTTGCCTAAATGTTACACTGCAAAATCTAATGCAATCAATAGAAAAAAAACACAGTATTCATGTAAAGAAAAGATCCCTGTGGTAGCTGAGGTAGTTGGCCAAAGAAGTATTAGTCTCAAGCAGATGTTCTTTGTGCTTTGATTCAAATAGCATCTCAAAAATTTCTTTGCATTACCTGGGATAAGTGTGCACTTAACTGATACCACATATTCTTTGTGCCAGTTATTTTCCATTAATAGAAAATGTTTTTTTATTGCATATGTTAATATCTTGCAAACCTGTTCAGCTACTTCAGCTAACAAGGAAGATTAGAAGTAAAAACATTTCTGTCCTACAATCTCATCTGAACATGTTGATAGTCTCTCAAATACCTAATTGAACCATGGAATGCAGAACATAGTACCAACAAAACAATCATCAGAAAATAACTGGATCAGTTAAGAAATATGTTCTGATTTGAGGTCACCAGAGCATCTAACAATGTGCAGCCAGCATGTGAGGAGTCCTGTCCCTGCTAGAAGAGAGCATGTTATTTATTAGTTGCATTATACCACACAGCTGTATGAAGAGTGATACACAGTCTTCACCTTTGTTTGCAGGGATATGTATTTTATTTTAAAGCAATTGGCATTGGTATTAACAGTCAGAAAGACTGTGCACACTTATGATACTGTCGTGGTTTAAACCCAGTCAGCCATAAATCAGCCACACAGTCCTGCTCTCTCACTCCCCCTGCTAGTTCCCTCCCCTCCCAGAGGGATGAGGAGGAGAATTGAAAAGAATGTAACTCCCACAGGTTGAGATAAGAACAGTTTAGTAACTAAGGTATAACACAAATCACTACTGCTACCA